>PVKH010013412.1:0-17061 GCA_004027955.1 Chaetophractus vellerosus | reverse complement strand
GTGAAGACACCCCCACACACACCCTTTTTTAAAGATTAATCCAATTCAATCATCTGAGCAAGCAAAAGATGGCAAAATCCATATTCTGTTGAGAGAGTCTTTGATCCCTTTTTACAAAGAATTGCCTTCCCCTATCTTTGAAGAACTGCAGTATATACATAAAGATAATTTCTAGAAGATGTGAGTAAACACATCCCCAACCCATATCCCAGTAAAAGACAGACAGGAAAAGAGATAAAGTAACTTCAGGATCTTTGAAGCAAGACTTTAGCTATTCTGTGATAATGCTTCTCCTTTACAATCAATCTTCCAGTGAGTATTACTAAGCCTCTCCTAGTTTCCTGGACTGGTCGTTCTGGTGAAGAACATTGCCTTGCAGCAATACCTTAAACTGGGAAAGTGACTGCAACAGGACAAATCTACATAAGGAAAGAAGGGATCTAACATTTGTTGAAGACAAACTGTAGCCAGGCATGGGATCTTTATACATGCTAATCCTTACACGATCTTTCCAATTAGCCCCATTTTACAGATGAGGAAACAGTCAGAGAAAATACTGTGCTCTAGATTGCAAAGTAGTAAAATAGGATTCAACCCAGAGTTTCAGGGTTGCAAAACCTCTGCTTTTTCTACCATCCCACATTTCCTTTGTTCTCATTTTAATTGAGTATGCTGTTAGTTGGCACTGCCGAAGAGAAGGATCTGATGATATCTGGATGTTTTTTTCCACCAGGATCCTTGCAGCAGAAAATGTCCCAACTTCAGTGCAACAAAAACCTGAGTGATAACATCAGATTTTGCCAGAATGGAGTTACTTCCTGGCTGCCATTCAGAAACCCAGGCCTCCAACAGTGAACACACTATTATGTCACATTCTTTCAACAGTTCTGGAATAATGGAGGAAAACGATAACACGGGTAATTTAAAATAGGGAATTTTTAAAAAATTGTATCTGTCTTTTGCATTAGTTATATGATAATTTGAGTTCCTATCTACATTTTTCAAAGGTCTAACACAACTATTCTGCAGTGTCTGGAACAATTTTAACTGAGTATTAGAGCAAGTCATCCATGCAAATACTGGACAGCTGGGCAACTGAATTGAGGGTCCACCTTCCAGGATGCCAAAGAGCCGGTGATATTTGTCTCTAGTTTCCTCAAGAATAAATGAAGGGGTTGAACCAGAAGATTTATTTATTTATTCAATAAATATCTGTTAGTAGGCATTGTGACAGTTTGAAGATGGGTGGATCTCAGAAAAACCTATTCTTAAAGCTAATCCATTTCTGTGCTTGTAAACCTATTATGGATGGAACCTTTTGATTAGATTCAGTTAAGGGATCTTTCTTTTGATTAGATCACTTCAGTAGGGCATGACCCAGGGTGGGTCTGAATCCTCTTACTGGTGTCCTTTATAAACGGAGGACCACAGAGACAGAGAGGAGCCCAGAAACTGAAAGAGAAGGGCCTGGGAGCCTAAGAAGCCACTTTAGCCAGAAGCTGAATGCAATGAGGCTCAGAGGAGAGAGGAGAGACAAGAGGATGCCACCATGTGCCTGATCACCCACAGCTGCAGCTCAGGGAGAAAGCATCTCTGATGATGCCTTGATTTGGACACTTATACAGCCTCAGAACTGTAAGCTATTGACCTAATAAATCCTATTGTAAAAGCCAATTCATTTCTTTTTTTTTTTTTTTTTTTTGAGGTCCAAGGGGCCAGAGATTGAACCCAGGACCTCATATGTGGAAAGCCAGCACTCAACCACTGAGCCACATCAGCTTCCCTGAGTCAGTTTTTTCATTTGTTTTGCTTGTTGTTTGCTTGTTTGTTTGTTTTTTTTCAGGAGGCACTGGGAACTGAACCCAGGATCTCCCATGTGGGAGGTGGGCACTCAACCGCTTGAGCCACATCCGCTTCCTCATTTCTGATTGATTGCTTTGGCAGCATTTTAGCAAACTAAAACAGGTATAAATACACAGACCTAGCCCTCATGGTGCTTACAATGAAGTGGAGGACACGGGCACGACAACAATTTCAAGAGAGTGTGGTCAATGCTATAAAAGGGTCAATAAAGGAAGCTATGGGAGCACACGAGAGAGGCTTTTAACTCATTTGGGGGACATGGATGGGGGAGTCACAGTAGAGCGAGTGACATCGGAAGCAGAGCCTTAAAGGACCAACAGGACTTAGCAAGGTGGGGTGTAGACATGCAGAGGGCAGACTGCTGGGGAGTGGCATCCCAGGCGGATGGAATAGCACAGGCAAAGGCCTGGAGGGGGTGGTCCTGGCCCCTTGTGAAACCACAACCAGCTCAGTGCATCTTTTCTGTGAAGAGGCTGCTGGGGAGTGGGAACGGAGGAAACAGAGAGGGAGAAAGGAGCTGGATCCATCATTAAGAGCTTTATAGACTGCATAAAGGAGTTTAGTCTTTAGTCATTCCTTCAGAAACAATTTATTGGTCTTACTATGGGTCAGGTATTTTTCTTGTTTCTGGGAGTTACAAGATTGATAAGATTCATTCTTTTACAAAGCAAACTAGAAATTCATTCAAGGCTTTCAAGCAGAGGAACATTGGATTTGAGTGTTAAAAAGACCTCACTGGTTGCAGTGTAGGAATAGTTTGGATGAAGAGGCTGAATGTGGAGAAGATGAGGCCTCATTCAAATGTAAAATTCTGACTGCATGATTTAAAACTCAACTAGTATGTAAGTTATAAAAGCTCCATGTCAACATTGTATATTATATATGAATATATAATTATATTCATTTTGTAATATATATAAAATACCTTTGGTTTACAAATTTCTATGCAAAATTCAATAAATAAAGTAGGTCTTTTTGCTTGTCATGTTTATTTAGTGGGGAAGGAAGGAGAGCCAATATGTATTGAACACTGAGCATATATTGGGCTTGGGGAGGAATGGGTATTTATTTTTAGTGTCCACTCTAAAGATAAGGAATACTGAGCCTCAAAGCAATTCAGGTAACTCTAAATGTCGCTTAGAGTGAAGAGAGTAAAGCCAAGATTCAAATCTGCTTTTTTGGTTGGTTGGTTGGTTTGTTATGCATCAAAATCCATACTGCTTTATGTGACAAAGCAGAATTAAAGCATAGTCACCATGGTCCTCGAGCATTTAGAAAGCTAGTTAGAAGACCTGACTCAGAAGTGGAAGCTAACAGTATATAATGTATTAAATGCATAATAGGTATCCGGTGGTTGATTCTGTGTAGTTATTTCTCTTGCAAATATGTCCTATCTTCAATAAATTGCCAAAATCCTGATATTCAGAGACAATGTGAATCTCAACTTTCTGCTGTGATTTTATAGAAAATAAATATAATAAATATACAGGACAAGAGTTTCAGGGAAGGAGAATGTAGCCTTTTCCTTGGAGTAGAAATGCACAGGTGGTAAGGAGAGTGTCAAAACTTTAAAAATATTTAGCACTCCCTAGAAAGTTGTTTTCCAGTGCAAGCAATATTGTTTTTCAAGTACAAGAAATTCCCTGAACTTCCTGAAAATAAACCAAAAATAAATAATAAAAGAAGCTCAGGCCTCAGAGTCCATTCCTGCTTTGCTCACTTAGCACTTCCTCTCCTCCTGGCATATTGGCTTCCGTCCCCTCCCCATGGAATTCCAGCTCTAACTCAGCAAGGCTCAGGGTTTACAAGACCTCCTGGAGCCCAGCAGCCTCCACACACTTCCTGATCCCTGCCCACTACCCCCAGTTTTTCCAGAGTTCTCTGCTTCCTGTCTTGGAGCTAAGCTCCTGTATGGGATGTACAGGAGGTAGGGCATTTTCTTTTCAAGCTTCTGAAGGTGAAAGTTGTCAATCCTTATGTTTCTTTGCACACTCAAGACCCCTACCATATTTTCTCAATAAGCTATAACTGTTGAATGCAGCAAAGATTGAGCATCTTTGTGTTTGAAGCAAAGAACTCAGTCAGGTCTAGCCACATCCAGGTATAGCAGATTTTGTTGGGTACCTATCCAGAACTTCTAGCCCCAGATTTTGTTTGCCAATTAGCCATGCTAATTCCACCCCTCTTGCCAGGAACTGGTTTTTCAGTGAGCACTTGATGCATTTCTGGCCAATGAGATGTGAGGAGTCTGCTGGCAGGAAAGGGGGTATGGTAGTTTGAGACTTTTGTGGACTGCAGAAAATCCTGTTCTTAAAGCCAGTCCATTCCTGTGGGTGTAAACCTATTGTAGGTAGGACCTTTATTTTGATCGCTTCAGTTAAGGATCTTTGATTAGATAACTTCAGTAAGGTGTGACCAGGGGTAGGTCTTAATCCTCTTAGAGTCCTTTATAAATGGGGTGAATATTAGGAGAGAGAGACAGAAAGATAAGACACAGTAACAGAGAAGAACACACAGACGCTGAGTGAGAAAGCCACAGATGGAGCAGCCAGAAGCTGACAGCAATGGAGCATGGAGGAGAAGGCAGAGACCAGCAGGTGCTGCTATTTACCTCAAAATGCGTCTTGCCAGATGAGAAAAGAATCCAAGACCACCAACAGCCAGTCCTCAGGGAGAAAAGCATCACCTGATGAAGACTTGATGTGGACATTTTCATGGCCTCAGACTGTAAGCTAATAAGTTAATAAATCCCCATTGTAAAAGCCAACCCATTTCTGGTATATTGCCTTGGCAGTCTTTAGCAAACTAAAATGGGGCAGGGGGTGGAGTTGAGAAAGGTTTCATCACTCAGATAAAGGGAAGCTTCTTCTTCCTCTAGCTCTGATAACTGGAATCAACCTAGCCATCTTGAAACCATGAGGGGAATCAGCCTGAGGACAAAGCCGATACGCTGACAGTGGCAGAGCAAAAAGATGGAAAGAACCTGGGTCTTCTGATTCACCACAGAGCTTCTTGTTATGTGAAACAAGAAGTTTTTCTCATTGTTTAAATCATTTTGAGTTAGACTTTCTTGTACTTTACAATGTCCTAATACAATACACTGAAGAGCCAATGAGTAAGACAACAAGCTTATTACCGTGAAGGGGCCAAGAAGCCAGGCATGGGAAAGTTTAGCAAGAAAGCTTTAGTTGTCAAGGGATTAGAAATTCTGAGTACAATACAATGTTTGTCTCTCAAATTTGTTTACTGCCCAGTCACCCATTGTATTTAGGGATCATTATTGAAAGAACTGTTCATTAAAAAATTTTAAAAAGACCTCCATAAGAGCGTACCACCACACAGGACCTCCCCTGACAGTGTATCACAGAGAAGGTGTCTTCCCTAGTTTAGAACCATACATCTTACAGCTTGGGCATCTCTAGGGCTTCACTGATTCTACTTCACAGAGAGATTCTGGTGCTCGGCAGATGCCTATAAAAGGTGGTGCTGATGGGTGGGATGTGAGGAGCCTGTGGTGCCCATATGGTGGGAGAAGACACAGCCCACCCCAGGGCAGGCACGGTGTCTGGCAGTACAGCACCAGGACCGGTCAAGAGAACTCAGTGCCCAGCGGCTCACAGCACTGCCTGCAGGTCTGAGTGCTGGGAGCTGGGAGCCAAGGGCCCTGCACCAGCAAGTGGGCACAAAGGCTGGAGGTTGCGGTTGCTGTCACTTCATTCATACCCACAGGCAGCTGAGGTCTGGGAAAGCTAACAAGAAAGAAAGCATAGTAGCCTATTTGGAAGGGAGCTAGCCTAATATTTTGATGGAAGTTCAGGTCAGTAGTTTAGATCAAGTATGAAACTTCTCTTTCCTCTCCAAGCAGAATCATAACCAAGGAGATAGTTGGGAGGACAAGAGTCTACTAACCAGATCAGCTTTTGAATAATTCTGGTGACAGAAAACATTATCTGAAGCTTTATTTGACTTTTTTTTTTCCAGACATTTTTAGGCCAGGACTTAAATGAATAGAACAACACTTTTCTATCCAAACACTTACCCTAGCCCATTTTCAATTCCCCAAAGTTTAATTAACAGAACAGGAAAGTTGCCCTGAACTGAACTCAACACCTTGGAATATTTGACATTTTTAATCAGATAAACTAAAAAGAGAGGCACTACTGAGATTCAAGCATAAGGGGGTTTTAAGTTGTAGAAATTTGGGGTAAGTGACCTGAGCCTACAAAGCTAGAAGAATTAAGCCTCCCAAGATTCATTTGGAATCTGTGCTGAAATAATATCCTGAGTAACCATGTTCCCAAATCTACTTTCATTTGTTGGTTCTCACCTCAGAGTGTGTGAGGTGTGTGGAATGGCTTTAAATACCCAGTATACCACCTCTCTTACTTGGCCTTGACAGACCTCACCAAATGAGAAACTGGGAGGTCAAATTCCATATTTGCCTAAACAAACTGGAACCAGAGAGGGCTGGTTTCACATAGTCAAGAATTCATTACTCAGGGGTGAGGAGGAAGCAACACAAAGCTATTAAAATGAGACTTCAAAATGGTCTGAGATGACAAAAAAATTAGTGACAGGATTAAGTAAACCTTCTCTCTATCTTAATCGTTTTGTCTTATTAAATTTCATAATATAAAATCACACTTTAGCCCACTCTGTGAAGGGCTGACGTAAATAGGAAATGGTTACTTTTGTCATATTGAAAATGCCGATCCTGAAAAATGGAGCAGGGAAGCACCAATTAAGACGTGGTCTAGAGCAAGGTCATATTACATTTGTAAATGAATTTTGAAAAGGGTTTTCCTTTAAATACCTAGAGTTAGCCTCAAAGGAATGTTCTAGGCCTGAGTGTTGACGTGTAGGAGAGTAGAGCTTGCCCCAGGGTTGAGTTCCAGAGGTCAATCAGGCAGCCACATTACAGCCCAGGGAAGCAGGCGGCTGGGGCTGAGTGAAAATACAGAACCATGTTCAAAAGACGATGTGGGGCTCAAACCAGAGCAGTCAAATCCAACACAAGATCAAGGGGCTGGCTCCAGGCCAGTATTAGGAAAAGAAGCCAGGAGAGGAAAGGAAGAAAAGGAGAAAAAGCAAGATTCAAGGCAGTGGAGCTCAGAAAGTTTACTGTGTACAAGGTCAGGTGCCCCAAGGGTTCTTCCGTTAGATTCTGGCCACATGGGTCTGTTTGGCCTTCAAGGAACAGATTAGGGTAAAACAGAATGATCCAAAGGAAAACAGATGCCAAGATAACTCCACTCTCAATAATCCCAACTATCTATCTTACACTCATAGAAAGAATATGGGGGAGGGGGGGGAATGATTCTCAGATATATATAGGCTTCCTATAAACAAACAACTTTTAAAATGTGTAATTTCCAATAGAGTTTCTAACAAGTTGGAGGGATGTCCAAAAGAATTACTTCCAATTAGTAAGAAAAAGGAAGAAAATATACTAAGATTCTTGAGCACCTAATATGTGCTACGCATGATTCTCACCCCAGCTCTGACATATTACTATCCCCAGTTTTTAAATGAAGATATGAAGATTCTGAGAGATCCATCCTCAGATAATCCAGCAGATACAGATCTGACTCCACGACTTCCTCTTGAGAGAATCAGGGAAGTTTCAAGGAGAAAATTGTAAGAAGTCTGAAGCTTGTAAGATGGCTAGGAGAATCCAAATGGGAGTTGCCAGAGTTGAGTATTCCAGAAAAGAACCAAGTGAGCAAAGAGAGAAAGATGGGAAATGCAAACATTGTTAGAAAATGCAGAGTGCTGAGTTAGTTGGAAATGGGGGTCCAACAAGAAAAGTCATGGAAAAGAGAAGTAGAAGGATAAACTATGACCAGAGGCTGGAAATGCTTCCTCACAAGTCCATGTATCCCCCTTGTGCTGTGAGGATGTGTTCTATGGCTATTAGACAGTGCCCTCTCAAGGAAATCAGTGCAGATCAAATCAAAGTTTGTATCTCGTTGGCAGGGTAGGAATCAAGGCTCCTTAACTTGCCTCACATCACACACAGGGGCTCTTTTGGAGTCTGGGGAAGACTGAAAACAAAGGCTCAACCTGGCAAACATCCAGTGGAGCCCTCACTCCTGGGCTTTTATGGTGTGTTTTGTTTTCAAAGAATGTTTCAGCTTCTGGAATATCATACTTATTTAAAATTCTATGATCTATAGTGATGAAACTCCTTGGTTCATCCCTGGGGCTCCCAGGCTGTCACATAAACTAGTGTTTTACTTCTGGCTTATACCTTAGAGAGTCTGGAGACTACTGGAGCTTTCACATGTGTCCCTGGGAGGGTCACAGCGTTGCAGTCCCTCTGCAGGCTTCCTCCGCAGTCTGCGCCTCTGACCCCTGTGCTCATCTGTTTCCCATGATTCCTACTGGGCCCAAGGCGGAGCAGTATAACATAGTACAGCATAATTCACTTTTATAGAGCATCTTTCATGCGCGCTATCACAGGGAGCTAATCAAACGCTGACGAGAAAGGGTCTGCTACAGGATAAGATTTAAAGGGAGGAACTGATTTAGTGGCTCCGGGGGCAGAAAAGAAATTTCAGATAGATGGGTTGGGAGCAGGGAAAGAACAACCCCCGCTGTGGTAAACTGTGGGTGGAGAGAAGAGGCTGAGTCTGGGGGAAGAGAGCATGAGGGGGTAGGGAAGCAGCTGGCATCCTGAGAAACTACCAATACTTTCACAACCCAAAGGCTGATTGGGATTTCATTCAGGGAAAAGTAAGTGAGTCATTAGAAAGCTTTTGGGACATTGTAATAGAAAACCTAACCCAAAATTATTTGAATGACAAGGGCATTTTATTACCTCACGTGGCCGGAAGTCCTAAGAAAGAGTGTCTTCAGCTTCAGTTCATTCAGTGGCCCCACAATGACATCAGAGACCCAGACTCTTTCCATCTTTCTACTCTGAAGCCCATAGTGTGTCAGCTCTATCCTCAGACCTGCTATTCCTTGGGTCACAGGATGGCTAGCTCGTTTCCAGGCATCTCATCTAAACACAGCAAAATCCAGACACAAGCACATATGTGGAAAAAGAGAGGCTGTTTCTTCAGTGGATCCTCTGTTAAGAGTAAGAAAATCTTTCCCAGATGCCCCCAGCAGATTCAGCCCTCATCTTTCTTGGGACAGGATTGGAACCCAGTCCCTCTATAAATCAAACCCTAGCAAGGAGAATAGGATTATCATGATTGGTTCAGACCAGTCAAGATTCACTTCTGAGTCACAGGGGTCATAGGAGCAGGGTGTATCTGAGAATTGGGGATTTGTCTGCAAGGAATAAAAGGATAAAGGAGACCGAGGTGTCAACTCATCATGTCTGTACAAAAGTAACAGACATTTTGTACAATTCAAAAGGGACATTGACACTGTCGACCTTCAGAGGGATAAAATACATCCAATAAGCAATTCTTTACACAACTCAGATGAATTACCTAGAATTTAAAAGACTATAGTGGGGACAACTCCCACATTGAAAAAGAACTTAAGGATTCGTAGGTATAAGGCCATATTAGGGAGGGGAAAGCTAAAGTTTGGCCTTACTCTAGCAGTGAAATTAAGCATATTTAAAAATGGGAGGAAGTATGTGTGGGGTCAAGGATTTGTGCTCTTGGCACTGGGGCGGGAAGAAGGGAAATTTAAATTCTGCATTAAAGAATGTACCGGGAAAGTCAAGAGTCTTATGAGAGCGAGAATCTCCTGTTTCTGGAGGGGGTGGAGCAGCTGTGAAAGGGAGATATGCAAGAATGCATAGCCAAATACCAACGCATATGAGAACTCCTGCAAAATCCGATGCAAAGGGTCATATGAATCCCACAGGAATAGCAGGAAGACACATTTTTGGTAAGTGTGGAACCAACCTGAACTTTATGGGTTCTGAGCTTCTCACTGACCCTGAACCTTTGAGGTTTGAGTTCATTTACTCTGGGCAAAATTCACCTTCCCAGTACTAAAGAAAAATAGGCTCCAAAGATTGCTGAACACCAACTAGTTCTTGAAAGCACACAGGGATGAGTTAAATGTAAATGAATCACAAATGCGCAGATTAAGTTTCTCTTAAACTCCACCAGAGTTTAAAGGCCAAGGGAGAAAGCACTTGAGGCAAAATACATTTTGGCTTTTACAGAACCTAAAGCATTTTTAATGAGTTTCAAGTCATTCAATTAACTTAAAATTCAGCTGAGCTCTTTCTTCCAAACGTGGTGTTCGGTGCAGTGACAAATAGGCAGCTGGCATTCTAGGCCTGTTTCACCTTAGAGAGGAAATTGCATTTGTTTTTTAATACCAACTTCTTTAGCCATTTGTGATCAATCAACCACAACTGAGACAAGTCTCATGATAATGACCAAATTAGTATTCTAATGGCCTGTGATAGAAATTGAAGAACTCAAATTTCTGTACTCAAGTGTGAGCAGAAGATTAACAACCCTGAGAAATATGACAGATGAAAATAAAGCATTCCCTTCTAAAAATTTTACGTTTCCAATGCTAGTGAGTCTACATAGGAAGATCTCAGTTGTCATTCAATCACCTGTGGAAAGTTACTGAGTGTTTACTAGGTAGCAGGCACTAGCAGGGATAAATAGTAAGGGTGTAAAATTGTGTATATTTTCATCAGCTTCCTTTTTGTTCTGGACTACCATCACTCAGTTGTTGATTCAATGTGCTATGTGATCTAAGGTCTATTTCCTACCCTCTCCTTCCTCCCTTTTGGAAGGCGAATACCCCCACAAGTCTGTTTTCCTTGGTCTTCTAACTCTCACCTCTCAGCCACTCCCATAACAGACTTTCTTTCTCAGATAAAGACATGTCTATCCCCTAAGATCCTCAAATATTAAGAAGCTGAAATATCTGTAATCCCTTTGTTCAGCTACCTCAAACAAAGCTCCTTCTGCCCTCTCTGTCATCTGCTCATAATCGCAGACAACTAACGTTGGTTTAATGCTTCCCAATGTCCTGGCTTGATCTACTTGTAGAATTGAGGATATTTGAATGAAAATTAGAAATTCCATATTTTTCAGGCAATCCTCCATGAATGATTTCTTAACACTGAACTTAAGTTTTACATTCAAAGTTATACTCCCTTTGGACAAAGAGCACAGACAGTCTGTGTTAAGTTGTGACTTCGTAATGGTCCTCCCAATACATCTCAAATACTACTACCAGTATTATCAACCGAGGTGTCTGTTTACATCTAACATTGGTTGAGCACCGTGCACTTGCCTTTCATGAGGAGATTTTTACTATCTCCATTTTACAAATTAGAGGTCTGAATGTCAGAGAAATTAAGTAACTAGGCCAAGGTTACACAGCAAGGAAGCGGCCGAGACAGAATTTAAAGAGATCTGTAGGAGCGTAGGCATGAGCTGTTAACTAGCATTTTTCATTGCACCCAGTGAAACAGAGACAGGGTACTGGAGTCCTTTTGCAAAAAGCTAGAATTTCGTTTTGTTAATTTTGTATGCAATTAAGGGGAAGGAATGACACTTCAGGGAAAAGAAGCCCAATTTACTCTTCCTCAGTTAAATTACATTTTTAAATAATCCATGATGAAAGCGTGGTGTGGGGGGAAACTTGCTTATCCTCTCTCCTTTGGACAAGTATTCCCTCCTCACTCCTGTCTTGGGGAGATGACATGCATAAAACGCCATTTCACTAGAGCTGCCTTTCTTATTAAAGAAAAAAAAAAAAAACTTAATGACGGGTGCACTGAGCTTCTCCCCTGCTTCAGAACAGAAGTGACTTCCATCATTCAGTGAAAAAAGATCACGGATCTTGGATTTTAATTTGGATGTGCACTTGGAGAAAGAGAGAGGAAGAAGGTCTGTGACTGACGGAGAAGATAACTGATGGACCTATTCTCATGGCACCAGTCTCTGGGAGTCAAAATAAAGCATTCCTCTCCCCTATCCCCTTTGTGGAAGACTAAAAATAGCCAATGGATTTCCACTCCTTTTCTTTAAGCCACTCTCCTTACCTCCCCTGAAATAAAGGCTTTTTCTCTCAGCCAATGAATTTTCTGGTCACCAAAACGACAAGCATATTCACACAAAAAAATGATCAACCTGGAATGTGACAAATTCCTCATCTGACTCACAGAAAAAAAGAAAAAAGTGATTGCTGCCGAAATAGAAACACTTTCTGGAAAATTCTTGAAAATATTCCTAAAATCTCAAATCAGGCAAGTGAATATACCCTCAGGGAAAACTTGGAATTTCCCAAAATATAAACAAGGTGAAATTTTTAAAAGATGGAAATAAATTTGCTGATGACTCTATATCAATGAGCACATTTTCCCTTTTCTAACTTTGTTAGCTTTTAATACTTGAGCTACTGCTTAAGAAGTCCCTGACAGGCAGGGGGCTGTGGTGGTCCCAGAATTTCTAAACAGGAGGGGCTTCTGGAAGACTATCTGGGTGTAAAATGAGGTTAGGGACTCAAAGGCTGTATAGCAGCACACAGATTCAACTTAGATTGTACAAGTATTGGCATGTGGGGAGGGGGATTTGGAAGGTGAGCTATTGAAGATTATGGTGAAACCAAGAGCCCCATAGACACTCCAGGCCACGGTAGTAAACACTGCTGGTTGCCTACCTAGCATCCATTCCTCCTTTCTTTCTTCCCGACAGAACCCTGATTTTGATCCATTATCCACTAACTCTCCACACAGCCATGTTCCTTAGGGGAACAGTCTGGGACTAAGCCCAACTGGTTTCAAATAACCCCACAGGCCTTTTCAGGAATGTTTTAGGAATAAGCATATGACCGAACTTTTGCCAATGAGATATGAGGAAAAGTCTGCTGGGAGATCCTAGAAAATATTTCTTCACTCCCAAGAAGACAGTCTCTTCTACCAAGAACGCTGTCATGACACGAGTGGCTGTGACTCCTGGAACTGTGTAGTCATCTTGTAGCCAGCCAGAAGAGAAAGCAAACCCACAGGCTGGCTGATGACAGAGATGAAGAGAATCTAGGTTCTTGATGATATATATCCTTGAGCCTCTGAAGCAACACGCTCAAAAGACTACCTACCTCTGGTCTTCCTATTATATGAAACAAGAAAGCTCCATATCATTTAAGCCAATTAACTCAAGGCTTTCCAATGCTTGCAGTAAAAACAACCCAATGGCTAGAGCTACCCTTCCTTTAACACAGACACTGGCTTAGAAGCTAGAGGAGCTTCAAGATGTCCATCCAGAATTCAGAGACAGGATCATAGACCCATATTTTATGAAAGATCTAAGACCTGATGATTCAGAAAGGACTGGAGAGTATTGCATTTACATGGAATGCCATTATGGTTAAATTTGACAGAGTTGCTCTCCTGCTGATACGTTACCAAAACTTCAAGAACAAAAAATACAGTCTTATTATTATAGCAATAGGGACTTTCCTTCTCCACTAGTTCCAAGTTGAAATGTTTCCTCGTCTTTCTGAGATGTTTATTATTCATATGCCTCAGATCTACTTAGAGTAGGGAAAATAAAAAAGGCAATGGAGAGAAAGTTAGAATCAGTGAGAGCAGCTGGCTCCTGCATTAAAAGGCAACTGATGCAATGCGCAGAACAGCAGTGATATTTTGAAAACTACTCAGTGCTTTTTAAAATTTTGTATTCCCATGTATGTGACTTTCCCCTTAGTCGGTCTAAGGCATCCACCTGCTTTAGTGGTAAATTAGGATTATTTTGGCAGAAAAGTAAAAAGAAAGAAAGAATTAATATTCAACTTTTAATATTCAGAATAGGATTCTGAAATAAGACATGGACATGGTTACATTTGTAAGTCAAGTCTTGTTACAAGAGGATTTTTTAAATTAATATTTTATTGTAAAATATTTAAAACATACGAAAAGTAGAAATGATGATATTATAATATATACCCTTCTATGACCTAGAGGGAAAAAATTTTAACATTTTTCCATATTTGCTTGGTATCTTTTGTTTTTACTTTTTAAAAAAATTTATTGAAGTATATCATTCACACATGAACGTACACAAACGATAAGTGTATAGCAAAAGTTGTGAAATTACAAAATAAACATGCATAACATCATGCAGAGGTCCCATATATCACCCCACCACCAACACCTTGCCTTGTTGTGAAACATTTATTACAAACTATGCAAGAGCTTCATCAAAATATTACTACTAACTATAGTCCATATCTTACATTTGGTGTATTTTTCCCCTAACCCACCATATTATTTTTTTTTTTAAAGATTTATTTATTTTATTACATATCTCCCCTTCCCCCCCCATTGCGGCGACGCGCCGAGACTTGGTCACTGCGCAGGCGCAGCTTTCCCCGCTTGTGGGCGGCTTCTGCTTCTATTCACGGCCGGGTCTTGCTTCAGTTCGTGGGTGGCTGGATGCGCTCCACTCGCGGGCGACCTGCCCTGCCCGGGGCGGCTTCCGCCCTGTCCGTGGCAGCTTTTTGCCCTGCCCACGGCGGCTCTGGCCCGCCCATGGCGGCTTGCCATTCTCAAGGCGGTCTGCCCGCTAGGAGAGGTCCCCGGGAACCGAACCCGGGGCCTCCCATGTGGCATGCCGGCGCCCTATCCACTGGGCTATCGAGCCGGCCCCTATTATTTTTTTAATATATTATTATTACAAAGGTTGTCAACTTACAAAACAATCATGCACAAGTGTAGAATTCCCATACAACACCCCTTCACCGGCACACCACACCGTGGTGGAACATTTGTTACAGATTATGAAATAATATCATCAGACTATTACTACCAACCATGGTCCATCGTGTACATTTGGCACACTTTTTCATAACCTCCCATTACCAACACAGTACATCTTTGGCATTGATGCAAGAATATTACAATATTACTGTTAACCATAGTCCATTGGGCACATTGATTGTATTTTTCCCATGCTTCTCCACATTCCCACCACCCTGCAATAGTGATGTACATCTGCTCTAGCTCACAGAAGGACACTTTTACATCTGTACCACCAACCACAATCCTCATCCACCTCTGGGTTCACTGTGTTATTCAATCCCTAGATTATTCTCTAGCTTTCTTTCAATTGACATTTACATGCTTTGGATCTTTTTTTAACAAAATGTAATAGATACCTCCCAAACCCATTCCTCTCTCACCTTCCCCAGAGGAAATCGGTGTGTGTGTCCCTTCCCCTTCATGTTTGTATTCTTTTACAACATATGTGCATATCCATATCAATATATGATTTTTATTTTGTATGCCTTTAAATACTATATATACTTTTCTTCAATTTGCTTTAATTCACCAATTATTATCCCTCTGAGATTAAGGCATTTTGACAGAGGCAGCTATTGTTCATTGCTTTCATCAGTTGTTTAATATATTCATTGTTTGAATAGACCATAATTTACTCATTCTTCTATTGATGAATAGTTGGATTGTTTTCAGTTTTTCATTACTCAAACAATACTGCAATTAACATCTTTGTCTCCTTGTACACGTGTGAGGGTTTCCCTTTGATACTGAGGTTGAAGCATACGAAATTGCCAATATTCAACCATTTGGGGCTTCAAAATAGCAAATTCACATGGTCCAACTTATTGTATACCAAGAAATGAAAATACTGAGTGATAGGGTATCACCATCTTTACTTCAACCAGTGTAGCCAAACTTTGAGAAATGATTTTCTAAAATTCTTTTGTATATCAGCAACCAAATCTTGGAACACTTGGTTTACAGAGTTTATTCCATAGAGTAGAGAAACTATTTCTTCTACCTATAAGAGAGAAGGATATGGTATAGAGGAAGAACCTAGACATTCCCATGTGACTATATCATCTACCAGATCTTGGAGATGGTGCTATGCTTCATTTCAAACTCCGAAGTTTTCACTATTCCCCAAGGCTAAGACATCACAGATGACTGAAAACAAATTTGGTACATTATTCTACTCAATGAAGTTTGAGCTTTTGTCTTTTAGAAGTAGCCCAAGGGGAAATTTTAGAACTGCAAATTATCTAAAGTTAAAAGAGCAATAGCTTCAATTTACCCTCTTTTCTTAACTAAAACCAGAAAAGTTGGGGAGGTAGGGGAGACAAGTTGGGAAGAGGCAAAAAGAATGTAGAGATTCTCCTCTGAACTTATATCAGTTCTATCTCTGCACCCAAGGAATAAAAGATCATGTCTTAACACAGAATGAGATAGGCTGACACTGGCTTTTTCCAACTTTATATGGTATTCCTTTAGATGACTTGGTAATTACACTCAGGAGGTCTCTATGGGAAATTATCATGTAACTTGTGCTCCTGTAATAAATATGCAAGACTTGCCTTGTAAACTCTCTTGCCAGTGCTTGCTGCTTATCATATCATTAAAGTGCCAACACCTAGTTATCAAATATGAAATCTGGATGCTTGAATTCATCTTTAATGATTGGAAATGCCCTGACCTCCCTTCACCCACAAATATCCCCCCAATAAACACAATATCTAAACTTGGATCCATGTACAATTCTTTAAACATTTTACTTGTTTCTGGAGTCCTGGTTATAATTCCTTAGATAATTCTTTTTATGAATGACTGGTATTTGGGAATTTTCTTTATGGTCTCACTAACTTAAGTTTTATCTGCCTCATATAGATAAATGATGAAATTATATCTAAAGGTCTGTATTTTGTTAGAGTAACAAACAACCTCAATATATCACTGGCTTGCAACAAATATATTTATCTCTCTCATGTTTCAGGAGGGTTGTGGGTTGGCTACAGTTCTACTGGTCTCTGCTCTGCTCCATGTATCTTCTTATTGCAGGATCCAGCTGAATGAGCAGCCAATTTCTTGGAAAAGCTGCTCTCATAGCAGAGAACAGGAGCAAGAGAGTCTGACCTAAACTAGACAATTACATTTAAAGCTCCTTCTTGGGAACCGGCTGTGGCTCAATTGGTTGGGCTCTGGTTTACCACATGGGAGGCCCCGGGTTCGGTTCCCAGAGCCTCCTGGCGAAGTCAAGCCACCCTGCGGTGAGCTCATGCAGCAGGCGGAGATAAGCAGACATGGAAAAAACGCAAAACACAGCAAGCACAAGCAGCAAGGGGGGGGGATATATAAATAAATAAAAATAAATCTTAAAAAAATAAAAATAAAAATAAAAACAAAGCTCCTTCTCAGATGTGGCATATGTCACACCCACTCATTTCCATTGGCCAAAGCGTTTCACACAGTCAAACTCA
>PVKH010013411.1:0-16868 GCA_004027955.1 Chaetophractus vellerosus | reverse complement strand
ATGGAAGATGGTGAGGAGGAAACATTTGAGGCAGAAGTATTGTTTATATGACACCTATGTGAGAAAATAACATAAGTATAGGGTATTGCTTATGGTTGAATTTAATCGGTAGGAACTATGTACGTGGAGATTGACAGGGCCTTGCAGATTATTTGTGTCTTGATTTTTATGTTGAAGACAGTGGTTTGTTGTTGTTGTTTGTGGGAAGTTAATGAAGAATTTTAACAAGGGGAATGACTTGATCAGATGAGATCCCCAGCAACCAGTTGGAAAAATGTGTTTGAAGCTCAGGAAATAAGTTGTAGTTGGAGTGTAAGTTTAACTAAGGGGTTATAATAATATATAAGAAATAAACAAATAATTACATGGCAGTATGCTAAGCATTGCAGTACGAAGTGCTATGGATGGAGTATGGAAGGAGGAAACGATTCGGGAGTATGCATTCAGGAGTCTTGAGAGTATAGGTGGTATTTGAAACAGAAAATCAATGAGATTTTCCAAGGAAAAAATATAACGAGAGAGATGAAAAAACTTGTATTAGTCTGCCAAAGGGGTGCTGATGCAAAGTACCAGAAATCTGTTGGCTTTTCTAAAGGGTATTTATTTGGGATAAAAGCTTACAGTCTCAGGGTCATGGAAAGTTCAACTCAAGGTACCATAATAGGTACTTTTTCACCAAAGTCAGCTGCCACTTGTTGAAGCAAGATGGTAGGGATCTCTACAGGGATTCAGCCTTCCCCACTGGGCCTCCTTTCTCTCAGCTGCAGGCTCTTTTCTTTACAGGACTTCTAAATCAGTCTCAGCTGTTCTGGTCTCTTCCCAAGGTTAGCTGCAAACTATCAGGTGAATGGCTCATTTTTCCCTGGGCCCCCAGGATAAAACATGACAAAGCTCTCTCTCCCTGTGTGTCTTTTAATGTCAGTGTCTATTTTATATCAGACCCAGCAAGGGGTGGGGATTCAACCTGAGTAGTCAAATCTAAAAGCCTAACCTTAACAGGTAATCTAATCAAATACATCTCAGCTGAATTTAATGCAGTCAAAGGGTATCACACCCAGAGGAACAGATTAGTTTACAAGCATCTTTCTCTCTTTGGGATTCATAAAATAAGCTCAAACTCTCACAGAACTAAAGATAAAATCCTGGGAAAAAGCAACTTTTATAGGGTAACGTTTGAAGAAGAGTCATCTAAAGCCATGTTTTTAACACTGGATTGCAACCCATTATATAATCTATATAGTGGGTGTGAAACCAATATAGTAGGTATAAACAGCATTTTAAAAACACAGATTAGGAGAGAGTAGAAAATATCAGGGTGCATGTAGTAGGGGTAATTATTGTTTTGTGAAACTTTTGTTTAGGGGTGCGTGTGTGTATTTGTGCATGTGTGTATGAGGTACAGTATAAATGCATTTCTTATTTTGAGTCATGGTCACAAACTTTTGAAAAGTACCAATAATAGAGCAGTAAGAATTAATTAAATCACCTTTGTTCTTGTTATTAGATGTCACAATTTTGGGTGGTATTGTACTAGAAGGCAATGGAATATTCTTATCAGAGATGCACATGAAATAAAAAGCACTGAGCCTAGTAATTAACAGTTATCATAACAGCAAAAAAGAAAGCCATTTTTACTTGTATTTTTTTGTTGTTGTTGTTAAAATTAAAACTCTACATTTATTCATTCAAAAGATATTTCTTTGGGATTTAATATTCAAGGTATTGTGTTAGGTTGTCCAATTCTGGGCTAGATATGTTCCTAGGTTCTAGGAGCTCACAATTTAATACAAGAGATAAGAGAGAGGTAGTACATGAAAGTATTATGGAATATTGGGATTCGGAGGAAGGAGAAATGTGTTTTGAATAGTAAATTGCTGTGTAAATCTGACATAGTATTATAACCATTGTTGCTACTAATCTGCTTTGGTATCATGAAGGTGCATATAAGTTGGGCCTTACTTCAATAGAATTTTGGTAGGTGAAATGAGGGGGAAGGGACTGTTCTAGGCAGAAGGAGAATCATGGAAGTTTGAAAGTACAGTGAAAAGCCACCAGCTGGATCTTTTGGTGCTCAAATGGCTCTTTTGCCTTAAGCTACATGTGCAGGCTGAACAATCTCCTTAGTTCTTTTTCCCTTCCCTTATACCCCATTCTCAGGCTTCACTATTCTGATGGCAAGGAGGGAAAAAATGAATCCAGCAAAAGTACGATGGGAAGGAGATTTTCTATATATAGCCAGATAGTCTCCCCGAGGCCCACTTTACTACATCAGTTTTGTAGGAGAACGAATACAAAGAGATTAGGGAAAGAGGGGCTGTAAGGTACTGAATTCAAAGATATGTTAGCTTCATGGTTCATAAGCCAAATATTTGTGCTTTGATTGTTTCTTGACTTCATATGAGAACTTACCCAAAATGTCCTTCAGATCTCACCCCATCAAACTTCAGGCATATCAAGCCTTGTCTGAATCCTAGGGTGAAAGCCATTTACTAAGCTCAAACTGGGACCAGGACCCTTGCTATATGTCCTCTTGAGAAAAGAGAGTGTGTGGGGGGGCATAACCACATTTTTCATGCTTGTTGTGTCACCTTGTTTCAGTTTGCTAAGGGCTGCCAATGCAAAAATACCAGAAATGGGTTGGCCTTTAAAATAGGAATTTATTAGGGTAGAAGCTTCTAGTGCCAAGGCTGTGAAAATGTCCAAATCAAGTCATCCTCAAAAGATGCTGTCTCACTAAGTTGCAGCTGTGTGTGATCAGGCACATGGGGGCGTCAACTAAAGAGGCTTTTCTTTTTGGAGCTCAGCTGTGGGTGATCAGGCATATGGCTCGACTCTGGGCCTCATCTCTTCGATTTTGGCTGCTCAGTTGATTCCCAGCCTCTGGGGTTTCTTTATCTTTCTGCAGTGATCTTGGAGTCCTCTCTCACGTGGCAGGGTAAAATGGCAGCTCTTTTTCTTCTTGTGTCTGAATGTTTCTCCCGCTTATAAAAGACTCCAGGAAGAGAACTGAGACACCCACCTAGGTCACGCCTCAACTGAAGTACGCCAGTCAGAGACCCCCAGCTGAATTCAATCCAATCAAACGGTTCCACACCCACAAAAATTGATTAGTTCCAAGAACGTTTACTTTTCTCAGATTCACAAAAGCTTCAAACTGTCACACATCTATTCCCTTCAGTTCTTCATATGGGTATTTTTCTGGTTGTGTTTGAGATTATTTCTTTTCCTCAGATGAAACAATGATGTATGCTACTGTGGAATTGGATACTACCTGTATATTCTGTTGGGAGGTTTGACTCACTTTTTCCTTGTGTTTTTTAATCCTTCTTAAAGCTTTCCCTACCTCTTTACTGGAGTTTAGTAAAGATTTGAATATGTAGCACATTTTCCTTCCAAATAAGTATTGGTGATTTAGTTTTTAAAAAATATTTTTTATTGAAGTATATCATTCATACATGAACATACATAAATAATAAGTGTACATAGTAAAGATTGTGAACTTACAAAATAAACATACATAACATCATACAGGGGTCTCATATATCACCCCTCCACCAATATTTTGCCTTGTTGTGAAACATTTGTTACAAACTATGCAAGAGCATCATCAAAATATCACTACTAACTGTAGTCTGTATCATACATTTGGTTGTATTTTTCGATGATTTACTTTTCTCCTTCATCTGTGAGGAATCCTGATAAGCCTTTTTGAAAACTCATCATTTGTAGTTACTTTAGAATAGCAGTTTATTAAAAGATACTGCATTAGAATCGTTTTATTGCACTCAACTAGAGCTATGAAGTGCAAAGAACCATGAAGATTGAAAAATACAAATGATAGATATGTCTCTCTTTATATTTTAGCCTTCTTTGAATCCTGGGGGAAGCCAGTCATCTGATATAGTGCTTTTGAACCACTGGAAAGTTAGGAATTTTGAAGTACAACGTGGTGACATTGTGTCATTGGTGTAAGTAAATCAGAAACATACTATATTTATATTTAAAATATTTATATTTATCTGGTAATCCACTATTAATACCATATTGCCAATTATTAAATTAATGGGTACATTTTAATTATGCTGTGTTTTTTAAAATCAGTTTTGAAATGTAATAATGTTATAAAAATGAAAGATATTTCTTTTATCTTTAAAAATATATCATTTGTTTACATACTTGGATTTGATATATTGTGTAATGAAATGGTGATTAGAAATTATGTTGATGATCAAAATACATGCATTTGGTATTATTTCAGATTATTTTGAAATTTTACTTTTGGTAAGCAGATTTTATGTTGCCTACATGTTTTCTTAGTTTGTGTATTGATGACATATTTTTAGAAGATGGTAATTATGACATGAAATTCAGTGACATTTATATATGTCATGAGTTTAACTGAGAAAGGAAGTTTGGAGATAAGTAAACTGGAGGCTTTTGTTTGGGACCAAAAGGTGGCACTGTTTCTCTGTTAAAATATTAAGACTGGTATAGAACAAAAATTTCATTCCATTGTTAATGTAGAAAGAGAATGTCAAAATGTGCTTAACTGACATAATGATATAATACATAGCCCTAGCTCATGCTTGAATGGTTTAGGTTTGAGATTTTTGTTTGTTTTTAAAATAAATTCACGCTGAGAAGACTGCAACAGAACTTGCCTAATTTTTTTCTGTTTCTAGCTACTTATAAAAATGTTTTAATATGATTTCCTGTTAGGCATTGGGGGTTGCAATTATTGTGGTCGTTTTACTGCCATTTGTTTTAGTGATATTGAAAATCTACTGTTTGAAGACTTTTCCAATCTATATTTCTGATTCTTGCATTGGAATGATTGTTTCTTGCTGGGTGCTAATTAATAATTGTTTGGTAAAAGCAATATGTTTACTTGGCTAGTGCTTTGTGGAAATAGTTATTCTATGAAAGAATTTCTTTCAAGCTTATTCTCCTTAGATTCATTTGAAAGCATATTTACCCAACTTGGTTAATAACTAATGAAATAAATAAAATTTGAGTGGCATTTTAGATGGCAGACATCCAAGGATTGGCATTAAATTCTTCTCATGTTCTTAAGTACTTCCCTTAATATCAACCTAGTCTTTGGAGTGTACTTTTATTTTGTCATTCACAGGACTATTTTTGCAACCTTCTTAACAACCTTTCCCATGCTGGCTTAGTCTGTCGTGTACTCATTATTCTTTTGCCTTTTGTTTGACAAGGTTACATCCTCACTTAGTCGGTGATGGAGAGGAGACCTACCCAAGTGGAAGAGGTCATACTATAACCAGACAACTGTGCAGTAATTTTTTTTTTTCATGAGAAAAACATGCTGACTATCTCTAAGCAAGTGAATTTGAATAGGTAATAGAAATTAAAAAAAAATTATATATATATATATATATATATATGTATACACACATACATATAAGTTCCCTGAGATCCAGGTTTGCATGAGTCCATAAAAGTACCCCAGTGTGTTTTGGATCAAGTTAGAAAGATAACATTTATGTAAATATTAAAGTGATTGATATTATTACATAAAATAATTGCACAGTTTTTTAAAAATTGTGGTTGATTTAATAAATCATAGCTACCAGGCTAAACTGTAATTTTAATGAGTCAGTAGTGTGCTGTATTCCTATCATGTATAAATAACACAGATTTTCTTTTCATGTTAACATGGCCATTTACATAAAATAATGCTTAGTGATTGGTATTATATTATTGAACAACAAATAATTATTAGAAAATATTATTGCTTTCTTTGAGAAAGAAAGAAAAAGTCTGATAGTAAAACTCTTTCTTTATTCTTCTTTTATATGATGTAATACTCTTATATAAAAGCTACTATTTAAAATGTCTTTTAGTTTTATGAGGAAAAATGCTTTCTATACGCATGCCCTATTTTTATGCGTTTTATAAACTGTTTCGTTTGAAAAGATTGATGGTTTGATTAATGTTCATAATATACATTTAATTCATGCCAACCCATACTAAATATTTACTGTTCTTGCAAAATGCATCAGTCTGGTTTTAATATAGATGATAATTTTTGTTACTACATTGGAACATACTGTCTATTTAAGAAATGTGTGACTAATACAGAAGTGCATTTCTGAATGTTGAATTTAAGGTTAAATATAAAATATAGTTCACCATTTTACTTATTTACAAATTGATATTAATAATATATTTCATAGACACATAAGCCAACCTTGGAATCAATTTGGTATGACATTTTATATTTAAAAAAAGTCCTGGGGCAATGTTTTATAGTTTGAGTGTCTGGAAATTCATTATTTCTATTATAGTATTATATATATCCCTACCTGAAAACTTTGCAGTTTACAAATTCATATTTTACTAGTAGGGCTTGTACATCTTTGTAACCAGAGTACTAATAAAAACAATAACAATTCCAACAAAATGTTAACAGTTAAAAAGACATATTAAATTTCCAGTAAATAAAGAAATACTGCAGTAAATACAGGACTTTTCCTTTAAAAACTCCACAAAAACCAAAAGGTGAAGGCAGCTTGATGCAAGGTAATCTAAAGAGGAGTTGAGCTGCTGAGATGAGGATACAAGAGCAGAAGGACATCATCAGAAGCTGCAGGTGGAGAAAATGTTGTAAGCTTTGTACAACATACAATGAGAACAGAGATGTCTGCTGTGGCTAATTGTTTTGTGTTACTTTATTTATATTTTTTATTTTTATTTTAAAAGATCAAGGTAAACTTAGCAATAAGCACTTCTAAGAGAAGGGTTGAATGTATAATACTGATTTCATCCTGGCTTGCTGATGATAGTGTACTTGGCCCAGTTGGTGGTGTTAATGAGGAAAAACAGTAATGATCTGGGAAAAATCACTTAAGGATCAATGCAGCTTTCTGTATTATATTGAAATTCTTTCCCCATTTACCAATTGCCTACCAGTTAATTCATGTTGCAGAAACTCACGCTATAGCAGAACAGACTGTCCTTTCTATTGCAAGGGGCTTTTTTTCAGAGCTTATTGACCAAGGCTGTTTCTTAAAGCATGGAGGGTCTGGGATGGGGTGGATGCATATTGGAATATGTGCTTCTTTGCATCAGTCACTTATCTTTTCTGGCTTTTTCTTTCTGTAAAAAGTTGGTCATGGTGGAGCTAATATTTAAGCATATCCTTCGGTAACAATTTAATAGGTATATTTATTTAATAACATTACTAGTCACACAAAGCATGATATACTGTCATTAACTCCTCAGTATCACAGAATATGTAGGTGGCATCATACTCTCTTGTGGATTTGTAGACTATTACTGGTGATTAAGGTGGATTTTCTATGCTTTGGAATTGACTTTTCATTAACCTTTCTGATGGCCCTACTGCAATAGGCTTAACATAAGTAGCACTATTTTTACAATGCTATATCAATTGAGAAATCCACCGAGATAGTTTTTCCATAATAAACTTTTAAATAATTGTCTTTAAAAATGTTGTAGCTTTTTATTTTGAAATAAATTTAGACTTAAAGAAAATGTGCAAAAATAGTATGGCAAGGACCCAGATACTCTTTATAACACCCCTTAATATTAACATTATACCTAACCATAATACAATTAGTGAAACAAAGAAATTGGCATTGATACTACTAACTAATCTATAGGCTGTTCTTGAGTTTGCCATTTTTCCCACTTGGACTTTTTCTGGTCCAAGTTCCTACCCAGGAACCCACGTTTCATTTTCATTTTCCATGTTTCTTTAGGCTCCTCCAATCTGTAACAGCTCCTCAGTTTTTCTTTGACTTTCATGACCTTGACATTTTTGAAGGGTACTGGCCTGTTATTTTGCAGAGTGATCTTCAGCCTTTAAAATTGAGAAGTGGTGAGGTTGACACCAGTTGCTGGGGAGCCCATTCAGTGGTAGCAGTGGAATAAGGTAGAAACCATGGCAGAGTAGGCAGCAGGGCCAGTTGGGGTGGTGACTAAGACAGGATCAGATCTGGAGATTGCAGGGTCACTCTTTCAGACACAGGTCCTTTTAGTTACTTGTGACCATATACTTGCATCACGTATAAAGGGTCCATGACTTCTAAGATTAAGACCACCCATCAAGTTTATAGCTGCTAGGAAGCAAAGAGGGGGAGCTGTGCAGGTAGGGGAAAAGACCATAGTTTATAGTAAAAGTAAGAAGAGAAGAAACTAGAGCTAGGTCACAGGTTACACTGTATGAGCCAGTGCTCAGTTGTAGAATAGAAGGTTAGGGTAAAGGAATTCTCATTTAATGAGCACCCTTGGGTATCAGGCATTGTACTAAGTGTGTTATGCCATTTTTACTTAATTTTCAGAACAATTTCTGGAGAAGGTTATTTTTTAATATGAGGAAACAGGTTCAGAGCAAGTAATGGCAAATAAATAGCAGAGCCAGAATTTAAATCTAGGTCCATTTGACTCTAAACCTGTGCTGTTTGATAACAGCTGTTACTTGCCTCATGCAGTTATTGGGCACTTGAAACATAGCTACTGCCACTTGTTGAAATGATATTTTGGATATATTCATCAAATAAAATATATTATTAATATTAGTTTCACCTGTTTTTTTCCCCTTTTTTAATGTGGCAAGTAGAAAATTTAAAATTACAAGTGTGACATGCATTATATTTCTGTTGGACAATGCTGTGTCTAAACCTTTCCCTGTTACACATGGCTGCTTCCCTGAAATGTGTCTAAGGTGAGTAAAATGAAATTCCAAAGTCTGAGGTGGAAAAACACTAAGCTAGTTGCTATGAAGTAAAGGTAGCCTTCCAAGAGAATCACTTGGGAATGGCAAGAGAGGTTAGGTCTAAAGAGTAAAGAAGAAAGATGTTATCTACAAAAAGGAAAACAAAACAGTTTTCAATATTTATTGACATTTTTATGTTCCGGACACTGGGCTAAGAGTTCTATATTCACTTTTATTTAATACTTTTTTTTTTAAAAAAAATCAATTAACTAGTGTTTTCGTTCCCTAGCTGCTAAAAGAAATGCAATATGGTAGGTTGGTTTAACAACAGGAATTTATTGGCTTGTGGGTTTGAGGCTAAAAAAAGTCCAAAATCCAGGTATCAGCAAACAGATACTTTTCCTTGAAGACTGTCGCCTTCTGGAGATGGCTGTCAACCATCCTTGACTCCTTGGCCTTTCTGTCCCATGGCAGTGCACAAGGCAGTGTCTTCTCTTTTCTCTTCCATGTTCTGTTGACATCCAGCTTCTTTCCTTGTGGCTTTTTCCCTGTAGTCTTCTCTATAAGACCTCCAGTAATAGAAGCAAGACCCACCGTGGTTGAGCTGGCCTCACCTTAACTAAAAGTAACATTTTCAAAAGGACCTATTTACAATGGGTTCACACTCACAGAAACGGTTTAAGATTAAGAACACATTTTTCTGGGGTACCAAATTCAGTCTACTGCAAGTAGGTAATGCTATTCCCATTTTATGGAAGAGAATACTGAGGCACAGAGAGGTTAAGTAAGTTTTTTGAGGACACATGGCTAGTAAAATGTAGAGCAAAGATTTGAAATGCCACACTTCAAAGCTTGTATTCTTAACTGCCTTACTATAATGCCTCTATATATTGTGGTGATGATTTGGTTGAGGACACTTACCTATTCTCAGCAAAGAATTCATGCATGTCCTGATATCTCCACATCTCTCATTCCCATTTCTGATAAAGAAATTTCTGATAAAATGGTTCCTAAAAGGCATTCTCTTCATTAATAACAATCATTCTTTATTAAGAACATATAGTGTGCATTTGATTTCAACATCGGGGTGTGATTTATGAAACTAATTGCTACTTTCTGACAAATGGCCACTTATGGCTGTATTTGTAGCAGTAAATATGAGCAGAGTTACTAAGATTTGAGCCAGGGAAATAGATGAACTAGAATAGTCTTTGAAAAAATGAAAGGCACTAGTTCCTTTGTGTTTTGAGTTGCTTCTAAATCTTTAAAGATCTCTTGACCCACCAAGTGAAATTAATTGGAGCCTGCTAAAAAAAGGAAATTCATAGTTTGAAACAAGTGCCTAGAGCAATGATAATATTGAAAAAATGACCCATAATTGTATTAAAAACTAGTTTATTAGTCAGGGTTCTCCAGATATATGCATACATATGTATATATCTATATATGTAAATATTAAGAGATTTATTATAGGAATTGATGCAATTGACTGATGATTTAAATCCATGAAATACCCTCATAGTAACATCAAGCTAGTGTTTGCTTGTGTAAACAATTAAACACTATAATGTAGCTAGGTTGACACACAAACTTAACCAGCACAGCCATTTATCAATTATCAGTTGAGATGGGAGAATATAATCGTGCATACTTACCTGTTCTGTTTGTACTCATTCCTAATTTTTTAAGCCAGATATTATCCAAATTTTAGTTTATATTGTACAATTTGTGAACTTAAATTTAGAAAGACCATGTCTTACAAAGAATGATTCTATTGATGAGACAAAATGCCTAGTTTTATTTTTTTTCTTCCTTTTTTAAAAAAATAATACATAGTAAAATGCTGGGGAGTGAAATTGGGGATTGTAGTTTATTTTGAAGAGAGATTTAGTTTTTGGCACTTTCAATTATATATAGTGTTTTGCATTCATTATTAAATATATTTACAAATAATGTCTTAAAAATGAGATAGTATAAGTATTGTTATTATTTGATGTAGATTAAACTGAACTTGTAAATATTACTATTAATAGGCATATGGGGGAGTGGATGTGGCTCGCTGCAGTTGAGCGCCTGCTTCCTACAAGGGGGATGTCCTGGGTTCGGTTCCTGGTGCCTCCTGAAGAAATAAAAACAACAAGCAAAAAAATGAAAAACCAACTCAGGGAAGCTGATGTGGCTCAGTGGTTGAGTGCCGGCTTCCCTCATGAGCCCGGGTTCATTCTCCGGCTCCCAGTACCTCAAAAAAAAAAAAAAAAAAAAAAGGCATACAGAATGTTGTTGTCCTTAAGGTAGTCCTCATGAACAATTTGCTTTCTTGAGTAGGATATACTGGCTTCACAAATTTTATACATTTAATTATGCAATAAAATATTTTCTTAGTTCAGAGACAAATTACAGCCTAGAAATGTTTTAGTGATCAACAATTCCAATTCTGAATTATTGAGATTTTATGGTGACATAACTATAGGCAATATCCATAGCTTCTGCTCAAGCCATTCCATAAATCTTATATCCTTTGAGAAATAATTAGAAGTTGTCAAAGAACAAAGTTATACAGGCAACGTTCTATGAAATATTGGTTACTTATGTGTAATGAGGTTTACTTTTACTGTGGAAAAAATCCTGTTTATGAGAACACTAACTTTTTTTTTTTTTAAATAGAAGACAGCATGTACAGAGATGGAGATCTCAAATACTCATTATATGTTATATGTAAGGAGTCATGTTAAACTGTTGAGAAACATTTTGAATATAAGTTTAATAATTCTAACAGAGAAATAATTAATATTTCATAGAACTGAACAGCTTAGGTTTCAAACAGGAAAAATGATACCAGGCAAATAAATTGTTACATAGGCATGTAAGTTATCTTAAATACTTTTGGAACTAAGAAGATATATATGCACTGAGCTATCTAGCCGGGCCCAAGAAGATATATATGTTTGCATAAAATTATGCCACAAAGATAAATCAACAGCTGATTTCCTCTTTTGATGGACTAGTTTTTTTTTTTTCCTAAATAAGGCCCGTCTTGAGAACAATTAGATGAGATGCATTAAATAGGCATTGGAGTACTACTGTGGGATGAGGAGCTCAGAGTTAAGGGGAACATATTGAGGTGAACCCAATATTTTGTACCACTTACCACTTGGGGTATTTGTCAGTTTGTAATCAGCACAGGCCATGAGACTGAGAAGGCAAGCAGAAAGTGGCAGCTAAGATGGTGTGATGCTAAGCAGAATATTTGGCAGTTACACAATGCTAAGGAGTCACAAACTAGAATTCAGGAAGGGAGCGGAGGGAACCTGGTATAACACTCCAAACTTTTAATTGGATGTCTAAAGGGCTATAATTTAGGAGTTAGAGTGAACTAGAAATAGACCAGGGCTTATAAAGATTGAAATCAGCCCCTAATAAAGTCAATCCTGATTTTAAAGTGATATGATTTTACTTTAACTGCCATTACTGAAAGCAAGAGACATCATGTAGAGTCTCTACAATTTTTTGTGTAACAGTGTGCATTTAATTAATTATTGTACATTTTGGAAACCAGGACCAAGATAAAAAAATCCCAAAACAACAAATAGAAACATTGCCCTAGGTGATCCAGATATTGGAATTGTTCAGGCATAACCTATAAAATAATTGTAATTGATATTTTAAAAATTGATGAAAAAATAGATAAATTTCAGCAGAGATCAGAATCTATAAAAATTTAAAGGAATTCTAAGAATGAAAACTGCTATAACTGAAATGAGGAACTCAGTAGATGAGGATTAACAGCAAATTAGATACAGCTGAAGAGAGGATTAGTAAACTGGATGATAGGTCAATTAGAAAATATTAAGCCTGGAAAAGAATGGCCAATACAACAAATCATTTAAGAGACAAATAGAACATAGTGTAAAAGGCCAACCTTTTATCCAATTGGAGTCCGAGAAGAGGAGCAAGAGAGAATGGGGGAAGAAGTGATATCTAAAAAGACAAAGCCAAGAATTTTCAAAACTGGTGAAAGACATCAGTGCACAGATTTAAGAAGCCCTATAAACCTATCAGAGTAAATATAAAGAAAACCACATTTAGGACACATGGTACTCAAACCACTGAAAACCAAAGATAAAGACAGAATTTAATCAGAAAAAAATTAGATGTGTTACCTTCAAAGGAGTAAAAATATAGCTGATTCCTTAATTAATGAGAGACAGGAAATGACTGAATGACATCTTTACTGTGGTAAAAGAAAAAACTTCCAGCCTAGAATTTTGTACCTAGTGAAAGTGTTATTCAAATATAAAAGAGAGAGAGGGAGAAAAAAAGAGAAATACACTCTTTTTCAGACAAATAAGCCTCTAGCACATTCCTTGTCCTATTTGGTGTCACTTGTAAACACAGATTCAAAGATAAAGGAGCATTAAACCCCAAGCATGGTGCCTTTCTGAGCTCAGGGCCATGAGTGACTGCACTGATCACATGCCTATGAAACCAACCCTGGTGATTGGTCTAGGGTTGGGCACTAGATCCAAGCAGGGCCAATCAGAGCCCTTCTTGGAAATGGGTTTATGACTGTTAGGGATGAAAATTTATTTGTTGTTAGAGTCATTAAGCTTGAACAATGTGATCTGTTGAAAAAACCAGTCACATTTCCTTAAGGTTATATCAATAAAATATGTGCTCAGTGGATTAGGTAAAATTATGGTCCCCAAGAAAATTCCATGCTTCAAAACCCAGTACCATGCTTATGATGAAATATCATCCCCATGAATATATTATCTTATGTTGCAATAGAGGTGTAATTAAGGTTACTAATTAGTTGACCTTAAAACAGGGAAGCTGCCCTGGATTTTCCAGGTGTGTCCAATGTAATCTCATTATCTTTAAAAACAGAGTCAGAAGAGGAAGTGAGTGAGATGTGGCAGAATAAATCACAGAGATCTGAAGTACCAGAAGGATATGATGCACCATGATTGGCTTTGAGAATGGAGAGGGCATGAGCATAGGAAAGTGGGCAGCCTTTAGAAGCTAAGAATGACCTTTCACAAACAGCCAGCAACAAAATAAGGACCTCAGTCCTAAAGCACATGGAATTGAATTCTGCTAACAACCTTAAGCATGGAAATGGATTTTTCCCGCGTCTCTAGATAAGAGCCTAGAACAGCCAACACCTAGATTTTGGTTTTGTAAGATCCTAAGCAGAGTATCCAGCTGAACCCCTGGTCTTCTGACCTAGAGAACTGTGAAATAATAAGTGGGTGTGTTTTAAGCCTTTAAGTTTGTTGTAATTTATTATGACAGCAATAGAAAACTGTGCTAAGCAATTGAAAAACACAAGCTGTTCTAAAACTACCCTTAAATGTAAAAGGAAATGAACTTTCAGAAAAGATTCCCATTCAGCTTTTGAAAAACATCAATTTTGTCTATGTACTTGATAAATTAAAATTTATTATTTTCTTTTCCATTATAAAAATCTGAAAACCTCTTGTCAGTTTCTGGGTGTAAGAATATGAGAATAGGCTTTGGGTGATCTTGCTTCTTTTTTCCAGCTGTATCACTTTATCAACTGGCTGAATGACCTGGGACGGACGGGTCTGACCTATTCTTTGGGTCAAATCTAGCGTTTGCAAAATAAGAGCCATAGACTTGTTGATCTTTCAGGTCTCTTCCATTTTAAAAATTGCATGAAAATAGGTTTAGGGATCACAATGGATTGTTAGGGAGCTGGACACAAGAATGAATTTCTCAGAATATTAGAAAAATATGTTGCATACTTTTGAAGTTTGGCTCAAACATGATTAGAAATTTTTTGAAGAGGAAACATGTTGACACATTAAATAGAAAATCTGGATCAGATAAGGAGACTCTGAGCATCAGTGCTTTATTAGTCAAGGACAGCAAGACATCAAATGAATATATGTGTGTCAAGAGTATGTCTTTAATTTGAAAATGTTGAAAATTGAAAACTTAAGATTTGGCAGTAAGATATTTTACAGAAGGATGAGAATAAAATCCTTTCCTATTTGTTTAAACTTATTCAAAGTAAGAAGTTCATAGATACCTTATATTTCTTCACTGCTTATAATTTATTCTGAGAGTGGACTATTTAAGATTCTAATGGTTTTCTTCTGGTTATCTCCATCTCTTTTGTCTACTTGAAATGTATTTCCCACCAGTCAACACTCTGTCTACTTTTTCTTATAAAAATGATGCTAGATTCCATATTCTCCTTTTATAGTTTAGAGTCTAGAAATGAGGAAGAAATATCAAAAGTAAACTTAAACATAATCTAATTTGATCCAGGTCAGTAATCCCCCATTTAGGAGGAAAAAAAAGGCACTGTTTTTGGTGAGTGGAGGTGGCAGTTGCTAGGAAATGTGTCTATGGCTGATAAGAAAGGAAAAGGGCTTCAAGTGACAATCACCAAACTTTATCAGTGCTTTGGAGCTCAGGAAGACATTTCTGGCCAAGAAGAAAACAGGAATACATTTTTGTGTGTGTGATTGTTTGTAATCATTAATGAGAAGCCTCAAAGACTGACATTATGAAAGCTTTCTCCTTTGCATTATCTAGTGACAGGTTTATTCACATTTAGAGGTCACATTGTTATTTACTAAAGGTACAAGTATAGGTTTCACTTTATTGAAAATTGTATGGATGTTGAAAATGCTGATGGAGCAGCTGGATGAGTTTGATTTGGCAATGGACATGGTAATTATAATATGGCTTTCTGTGCTTTCAGAGGTCAGAAGTTACCTTGCAAAGATTTGTGTATTTGGATTGTTGGGAAGTTACGATAGAGTTCTATGACAATACAGTAGGAAATATTTCAGCGTGAATAATATGTTTCTATGTAATTTTCATCAGAGAATTAAAATTCATTAAAATATTCCAAGTTTATTAAAAATTTATTATTTGGAGGCTTTTTAAAAAGCAACAAGAAGTGAAGAAATAGTAGAAAGCTTTGTTAGCAGTGACATTGACTTTATTGTTTTGAAAGAAGGTAAATAATGTATCCACAGAATGGATCCAAATTTGGCAAAAAAGATTTGTAATATCGAGGGGGAAATCAGTTAATAAAGAGGCCAATTAGTTTGACAAGGGGGGTGTATTTAATGATTCTAAATGAAAGGTTAAACTGCTTCAGTAAATTTCAGTTTAACAAAAAGAAAAAAAAAAACATGGGTAATTAGGCCATAATAAGATCATACTGAAAAAAAAAAAATCATGAAACTGCCTTAGGTGTTAGGGGAATATTGGCTAATGAACTTAAACTCCTGCAATTGTATTTGAATATTCACTGTTGCTCTAGAAATGGGGGAAATGATGTTTTTAGTTATCTTTGAGGAGGTGTGATTCTTTGGCACAGTTTATCATATTTTGGTTTTATAAATGTTAACATAGTGAAATGGGAAAAAAGAATTTCTCATGAGAACAATATTTATCATCTGTAATTGTTAAAAATACTATGGGGGAGCAGGTGTAGCTCAGAGGTTGAGTGCCTGCTTCCCATGTATGAGGTCCTGGGTTCAATCATTGGTATCTCCTAAAAAAAGAAAACAAAGAAACAACAACAAAAAAAACCCCGGATGATTAAAAAAAAATACTATGTTAGCTATAACTTTTTTTTGGTTATTGATTTTACGTTCAGTTTTATTATTCTGTCACATAAGAGAAACTCTATTACCGGCTGTCAAACTAATTGAACCCTTAATAGAAATTCAGTAGAGGAGATTGTGATTCCTACAAGTGTATCTCAATTTAGGGTTTACCAAAAACATAAATGAGTAATAGTCCCAAATATTATCTGAAGACAGATTTTTCCTCTTTCTAATTAATCCAATAATTTATATGTATTATTGAACAATTATAACAATGTTGATAGATTCCTGTACATTTTCGTATTTCTATCTTTTTTTTAAAGATTTATTTTTTTATTTATTACATATCCCCCCCTTTCTGCTTGTTTTTGCTGTGTTCATTTTTTGCATTCTTCTATGTCTGCTTGCCTCCCCCCGCTGCGGAGACCCGCCGAGTCAGCTCACGGCACGGTGGCTTGCCCTGCTCACGGTGGCTTGCTCTGCCTGCGGGGGCTTGCCCTGCCTGTGGGGGCTTGCCTTCTCAAGGCGGTCTGCCTGCCCAAGGAGGCCCTGGGAACCGAACCCGGGGC
>PVKH010013410.1:0-10769 GCA_004027955.1 Chaetophractus vellerosus | reverse complement strand
GGTCAGATTTTGACTTGATGGATTGTGGTGCCATTTGTTGAAACAGGGTCCATAGAACCAAGAAAGTATTAGAGTGTTAGAGTTATGGGAGAAGATAATAAGGAACGTTTGGACATGTTGCATTTAAGAGGTAGACCCTTTCATAGAGACCTGGACTGCCACCTGGAAAAAGAAAAATTGAGAGAGATTTCACAGAAGTGAAATGGGTACATGAATCATGTCCCTCATGATAGTAGAACTCACATCTTGCAATATGGTGTCATCCGTATATCCTTTCTTCCATCTGTCTAGACATTCATACTTGCATCTATTCATTTATCCACCCTTTTGCTTATTTATTCAATATCTGTTTATTAAGGGTGTCTTATATACCAGGCTGGTTGCTAAAGATAAAATGGGCCACAATATGGGCATGTTTTCTACTCAAATGGAGATGTGTCCATTCAACATCAGAGATCGTTTCTGGTAGATGACTGGGGTAGATATTTGTTGGTTATCTGACATATGACAGAACTTCTAGATACCAGCATAGAGCAATGAAAAGAGCAGACTAAATGTCGGCAGTGTGCAATTTATGATGGGAACATTTCAACACATGAAATCTTAGGAATGCAATGTAAGGCAAGGTAAGGGCGGAGAGTGGCTGGCGGTGCTCTTCTGCATACAGCAGTCAGAGAAGTTCTCTGTAATTTAGAACCACTCGGACAGAGACAGGAATAGAGTGAGGACATATGTATCCTTTTCTCCTTCATGCCCCCATTGATTGGCAAGTTTAGAAGTCAACTTGTCTTTACTTGAACTCTGAGTAATAATTTTCCCCAGCCTAACTCCACCTGAAATATTGTGTATGCTACCAGACACATGACTTAAAGTAGCAAAGTGATCAAAAAGAAAAATGGGATGGCAAGGGGTAGGAAGTGAATGTGATATTTACTTTAAAATATCTGTTAAGTTTTCTTGTGAAGGAGGAATTAGACCAGTGACAATGAAATTTTGGTCCATGGATCCATCTACATCAAAATCGTCTAGCTAGCTTATCTAGGGCCTCTGCATGGAAATCTGAAAATCACTGGATTAGAATTTTCTATACTGAAAGGCACTGTATTGTAGGGATCTGGAGTCTTTTTCACATGGGTTCAAATTCTGGCTCCATCTGTGTAATCCTGGGCAAGTTTACTTAACTACTCTGAGTAAAATTAGGATAAAAATGAAACATAACTCATTGGGTTGTTGTGAGAACTAAATGCCTTAATAATGAAGTGCCCAGAACAGTGAGTGGCACAGGTAACCACACAATAGTTCACTCAGTGTAGAAGCTAGTCTTTAAAATACCTCGCAAGACCTTGCATGATTTGTGTTCTGATTCTATACTGACACAAACTCAAAGATAACTACATGGTTAACTCCTCAGCTCCTTGAAGTCTTTGTTCAGTATCTGGTCAGTGAAGTCTGTTTTGTTTGCTCTATATAAAAAAAAGTGCCCCTCACTTCTGCCTTTCCTGATCTCTCTTACCCTGCTCTACTTTTTCTTTTTCCATAGCAATTGTCACCGTATCAGCTTCTAACATATTATTTAATTAATTTATCATGTACACTGTTATTGCATTTTTCACCTGCTAGGATGTAAAATGCACAAGGACAAGGAACTTGGTTTTGTTTACTGTACAGTGAACTTGGTTTTGTTCAGGTGCCTAGAATAGTGCCAAGTAAAGAGTATATGCCCAATCATGAATAAATGATGAATATATAAATGTATGGGTACAATTCAATATGATTATTTCTAAGTAGAACTCAGAAATAGTTGGAACTGGACAGGGAAACAAATTTTTTTTCAATATTCTAAATACACACACACACACATATATACTTATGCATGCATATGTACACATATATGATATGTGTGTATATTTATTTAGAATACTGAATATTTATATATTTAGAATATTGACTAAGGTCCTGTGGTAGGCAGGGTCTAGATTATGACTGGGCCTTGAAGGCCATGGTAAGGGGTTTAGGTTTTCTGCAAAGTGCAGCAGGAAGTGACTAAAAGGTTTGAAGCAGGATGGTGACCAGGTTTGACATATTTGGAGCCTTGAATAGAGAGTGAAGGAAGATGGAGAAAGTTGTTTATAATATGAGGAGATAAACTGCTCTGATCTCTTATAGACTCTTATCAATAGACAAAAAAGACAATTCAGTGTCATTGATGTGCCATTCACAATCTCTCTCTCCTGTTAGAACTCCCCTCACCCCCCAAAAAAAGATAGATAAAATAGGTAAAACCAGATTTCTTTGCTTTTTCTAAAATGATATCGTTCTTACTTCCAAATGTATTAAGTAATGGATGGAAGTGTATGCACTGTTGCTCAATACAATTCAGCTGGAAATTTTACAGTTCTTGAGTAGGTGTTTTATGTAATCAGTCCCCAAAATATTAGACCTAGAGCTATTTCCTTATAAAACTTTAGCTTCCAGTTTTGGAAATCTGCTGTACTGAAGAGTGAGCATGTGAAGGGCAAATAATATTCTACATAAGATCTATTCCTTCTTTCTGACTCTAGAAGTGTTCAAGAAGTAACTTAAAAGCCATCTCTTCCATAATGTCTTTACTGACACATGCATACGTAGTCTCACATATATCTCTTAATAATATGAGTTAACAATGGCTTAATAATATGTGCCAGACATTGTTTCAGGTGCTTCATAAATATTAGCTCATTGAAATCTCAGAATAACCCTATGAGGCAGGTACTATTATAAGCACCATTTTACCGAAGCGGAAACCGAGGCCCAAGGTCATGCTTAATCAGTTATTAAGATTCGGGCAATCTTAACCTCCATACCATTCTGCCCTTTTACTGTAAGAAGTGCTACTTCATGATTTATTCTTTAGCTTTCCTGCATCAAGTTTCCTCATATGAGGAAGGATTCCCGTAAACATGTTGAATCAGTGAATGAATAAGTGGCCTGCTCTTTCTGATTTTATATTTTATTCGCATGTATTGGTTAAGAACATGGGTTTTTGATGGAGACATCTCTGAGAATGGACAAGACTACTTAACATCTCCTAGGCTGTTTATTCATCTGTGTTGTTGGCATATATGGGGCCGTTGTGAGGATTGAATGAAGTGAAGTAATGCATGTAAAGTGCTTTGCACAGTGCCTGGAACATAATCAGTGCTCAGTCCATTTCAGCTGTTTCTATTGTGTTTTGAATTAAAATAACCTCCCCAAACATGCTTACACATACACACACGGGTAGTTTCAGTTATGCTTGTTTTATTAACTTCCCTTTAAAAATCAAAGCCAAGGACCCAACCATTTAATCAGGGATGTTAATTTTGTTCCAAGCCCACTCTGGCACCTTGCCCTCAGGGGAACACATACTGTGGATTCTGCTAGTCCTTGGAGAATGACATGGGAACAAACATCTGATGTACCTGCAGACAGCACTTTGAACTGCCCACCTTTCCTCCACCGTGTGCTTGGGTTGGAGAAAGTTCTTTTGTATTCTAGTGATGGCCCCAGAGCATTCTGGGTGACCAGGGAAAAACAGCAGAAGAATCAAATTTTGCCCCAGATGGCACTTAATGAGGCTGATTTACAGCGCTTGCCGGAAGTTTAAGACCTCTTGCTAATCATAATCACTAATATTGATCCAGTGCTGCTTGTGTGCCAGGGGCTGTGCTCAGTGCTTTATTTTCACTATCTCATTCAATCCTTACTGCAACTCTATGAGAATTTAAAATTTTAGCTATAAACCAGGAAAAAAAGAAATGGAAATTACCACAATTGTCCCCATATGAGTTTTTGGGGGACTGTGATCATACAATCAAATATTCCTTACCACTGTTGTCACATTTGCCTTCAAAAGCAAATTGTGCTGGGTTGCAGCACCTTTGGAATATCCAGGGATCATCCCTGCAGTGAAGAGATGTTTTGCAGAGAAATGAAGCAAAGGTTGTTGATGAAAGCAAGAAACTTCATTCTGGTTGACGGTTTATTTTGCCCTGGAAGAAGCTAGCAACAATGAACTGAGTTCTATTTTGTTAGTTGCATTTGTTTTACTTCTTCCTAAGAAACCAATATGATGTGATTTACAATGCCTTTTTATTTTTCTTTATGAGATATTTAAAAGGTATAACTTTCATCCTCCCACATCTCCTAAGAAAAGTTCAGGTGTTACAATGAATCTGACAAAGTTTGATGAATTGTATCAAGGAAGAGTATCTAACTCATAGTTGGCTCTCATTACATATTTGTTGAATGAATGCATGAGAAAATAAATACCCCTCACTTTTTTTTTTTCTGAGAATGACGGCCTCCATGGGATTTTAAAATATAGTGAAATTTCACTATACATTTTTCTTAAAAAAAATTTTTTTTACAAACAATTTCAGAAGGAGAGTATTCTAAAGTATGTGGCATTACTTAACCTTGGTAATTCAGGGCAGTTTTTTGGAGTGGATTGAAATTCCTTGAGAATTTATTGAGATGAGATCGTTTACCCATATGCTAAATAGTACAAGACTGGTATACCTTTAAATCTGTGTAATTTAATTTTCATAAATTTTCTGTACTCTCTCTTTTTGACTGCTATTTCTTGATTCTTTCAGCATGTCTTCCTCTAGCAGTTTTTTTCTCCATTCCTCTTACAATGATCTCTTTCTACCTTACTATAGAGTAGGGAGCTAGGTAACCAATTTTGTTAGAACTATATGTATAATAAAAATAAGCAGCATTGTATCAGGACTAGACAGGTTGTTCTCTAGGGAAGGGAATGAGAAGGTAAGGCTACTGTACAAATACTTTCCATGTAAGTGAGGTGATACCATATATGGTCGCCTTGGCTTTCAATTACCTGTATTACTAAAAAGGTAGTAATGGTATGGATAATTCATCTATTCTTTCAGACAGTAAGAATTTTCTGAGAATCTTTTGTAAGCAAGACACTGTGAGATACAGAGATTTAAAATCAAACATACAAACAGCCCCTGAAGAGTAAGAATTTATAGATCGTTATGAATGATAAGATGTGCACCAGGGTTTGTAAAACAACACAGGTAATGTTTGGAGTAGTGTAAGAGTATATAGAGTCACTTTTTAAAGATAGATATAACACATTTTGGAGTTTCAAAGGAAGAGGCAATTGTGTAGCTCAGCAAGGGGTTTAAGGAGGAAGTGTTTGAAGTGAGCCTTGAAGTGATGGGCAGGTTTGGGACATGGAGAAATTGGTGGGTATGAGCAGTATATGAGTTAGGGGGAACTAGGGAAGCAGGACTCTATAAATGATGGGGATTATGGGATTTATCCTGGAGAAAGACCAATGATTGTGAGAGAAGCTGATGAATTAAAGGCTCAAAAAGGGACAGTTGGGAGATCAGAGAAGAATCACTCAAGCACCCTGAAAGGGGGTTGGTGAGGAAGTCTGTGAAAGGTCATTACCTCTGCCTGTGATTGGCAGACAGGCAGGAAGAAAAGCTGGGGACGACCTGGCAGAGAGCAATCTGGACTCCATGAGGACGAACTGCAACCCTTAACTCCCTCTTGCATTATCTAACCCCAATGGTGTGGGCTTCCTGCTGAGCTAAAGGAGCGGGTGCATTTATTCGTCTAGACTTGGGGAGGTGACTCACTCAACCTAAGATATTGTTCTAATAGATTGTTCAAGACCACCCTGGCAATTAAAAATGTTAATGCACCTTGCAAGCCAAGGTAATTTTACCTATGGCTAATATTATTGATGAAAATATCCTTATGGCACGCCTAGATAACTGTTCTTTAAAATTCCCTGATAGTTTCTCCTTCCTGTATGTGTAAAGCAAGGAAAAGTATAATATATAGTTGGAACATTGACTTAAATGAAGTTGGCTTATGCAACCATCCCAATATCATTTTGGGAGAAGGAGAGAGCCTATAAAAACAGTTACTTATTGCATTTAGTAAACTAAGACTTTTTGGACTTTACTGAATGGATTTAAGAGTATTCCCTATGTTTCATTAGCCTTTGCTGATTCAAAAGATCTCACCAGATACCTTTCTATCTCTTGTCCCTCCATTTCATTCTGTGTACCACTGCATGATTGTCTTTTGGGGACACAGCTCTTATCATGGTTGTCTCTGTTCTAAATCTGTCCATCGTTTTAGGGCTTCAATACCTTTCAGGCCTCTTTGTACTCGGGGAGCAGGCTATACATCACTCAGGGGTTATGATTTCATCTGTCCTGCCTCTTCACCCCACTGCAGTATTTTTACTGCCTCCCCTCAAAACACAGGGTAAAGAGGGAAGCATATTTTTTTTTCAAAAGCATCTCTAAGCCAGTATCTTAACATCCCCAGGAGATATACACACCTTTGAATTAGGTCATTCCATAAGTCTTTCCTGTCAGTGCTTCCAACCACACATTCCTGAATGTTTAAAAATCATATCTCTTGGCATCCTACTTGGCAAGACATGACAGAACTCATTCAATTGTCTTGACTTATTTAAAAACACACCTATACACAGTACTGAATCACCTGAGATTTCAACAGCAACAGAAACCCTTATAAATTCCATTCATCCCATCCTGTAATGTTTTGTAGTCCTAGAGGGAACCCCAGGGCATGCCAAATTGAGGCGACTGTCTGATGCCTTGCACTTTGGTGAGTGTAGGGTCACTGCAGTTAATGATGTAAGACATGGGTCAGGAAGGCAGGAGGAGGCATCCAACTTCCCCAGCTGCCATTTAAGAGAGCCCTTCTAATAGCTGACAGAGAATACTGGGCTGTTAGGGCCAAAAAGGCTAAATCCCAGGCTTTATAAATAGGCTAGAGGGACTCGCCTTGTTGCCTTGACACCTAGACCTGCCTATAACTCTGGCTTCCTAAGTTCTGGTACAGTGTACTTTCTAGTGTAATATGTTGCTTCTTCTCCCTTGGTTCTCACACTTGAAAATCTGGACGACTAAGATATTTGGGTTTTCTGCTTCCTTGTATTTGGTAGAGTTTGTAGAGAAAAGTGGGGAAGAATCAAAGGCTAGACTTCTAGTAGTAAGAGAAAGAATAAGAGTAACACACAATTTTGAGTGCTTACTGTGCCAGGTACTTTATAAAATTATTTTATGTAATCCTCATACTATTTCCACGAGGTGCTTTACCGACTCTCTTCGTGAGTAAGAAACTGAGGTTCAATATGGTTAAGTAGCTTGCACAGCTATTGAGAAACAGAACTGGGATTTGAGCCCAGGTCTGTGGCACTCCAAAGCCCGCTTTGCTTTGCTTCACTGTTCGGAGGCTTGCCCTACTATCCCATGGCCCCCATCCAATTTGCTTACATGTACAGCTGAGCGTCTTATAACAGGTGTTGAGTTACTGTGAAGATTTGTTCAACAATTCCCTGGAAACCCCAACTTGTACTGAGCCAGCCCCACTGGTGATTGGAGTTTCTGGCCTCTTAGTCCTTCCTTTTCTCTTTTTTCAATTTCCTTTGTGGTTCACACAACCTGGAGGATGGGTTCCTTAATCCAGTTCTTACTGCTTTAATGACATTTTCACTTTCCTCAGTATGGTTTTCTCACTTTGACAGTCAGGGAAGGGAGTACGGAAATGAGTGCTTTCCATAAGCCCTGGTTTCCCATTTTTGAAAGAGATATCTTTGGAGACATGGAAATGCTGTTTTCAATTACTCAAACCACTGGATTAAATACCTGAAGGTGTCTGTGGAAGAAGGGGGCACTTGTCTGACATGGCCCCAGAGACCTCAACCAGGACCAGTGAGTAGAAATTGTATAGGGGATCAGAGTCCAGCTCCACACAATGAGACCTTTATTACAGTTAGAGCCATATGAGAACTAAATTGATAATGAGGTTACCATCACTGGAGATATTTAGAGAGAGCCTGGACATCCACTTGGCAAGGATGTTACAGGGAGAGTTGAATATTGGAAAAAGGAGTTTGAATCAATATGACATTTTAGGGCTTTTCCGGCCTTGAGATTCTGTCTTGAATTCACTCAGAAACTTTATATTGGGAATAAAGGTTTCCCCTTGTTATAATTAACGCCAACTAGTGATGTCGCCTCCTCCCTCCCCCCAGTGCTTCCCCCGACGGAACAACTACCCGATTTAAGAAGGGAATTTAGGATGAGGAAGGATGTGGTTCCTTCCCGCTTGCCAGCACTCCGTGTCAGAATGGAAGACTTGTGTCTGGGCCTGGCACAGTTCCGTCAGGCCCTCTTACCAGCTCTTTCGTGTCTGGGACCAGAGCACGTGGGAGGTGAACTTCCGTATAGAAAAACCTCCCTCTGCTCCCACTGGCTGCTAGCTCTGGGTGTTTTTTGTTTTTTTTTTTCTTCCTCCACGAAATTGGTCTTGCCCAGGGCAGACTTCTTGGAGGAATGATGGATGGACACACCCTGAAACAAGTTCAGGTCAGACCAGACAAGTATGCCCTGAAAATTATTCCCTCTGCATTTGGCAGCATGTGAGAAAGTATCTTTAAGAGTAGTTGCGTCTTACCATTTCAAAGGAAAGCCATTTGCAGGTCAGAATATCAAGAGTGAAAAGCTCCTTTTTTCTTTTCAATTTTTTTTCTTTTAATTGGCTTACTACTAATCTAAAATTTGGCTGTTCAGAAATGATAATCCTTTGATTTAATGTCAGAATTAAGACAGTTTGTCAGTTCTTGGGAGGAAGGAGTGTTGTAGTGATAGGAAGTGCCCAGCAGCTGATTAACAGCTTTGATTCGAAAGAATGAAAAGAGAGCTACTAAAACTGGCAGCAGGTCATATCAACCAGAGCTGTTAACTAAGAAAGGCCAATGCTTTTCAACTAATCAGGTGATCTTTCCCCTCTGGTCTTATGCAGACTTTACCAATCTCCAATCCAGTTCAGTTTTTATTTTTATTTTTTAATGAAATTTTATAGCTTGGTATGCTTTGGATAGCTCAAACCATAGAGTCTTACTTACAGGGAAGCTTTCAGCAATTCACAGATATATGAGATCCCCAGAAAATAAAAGATATTGAAAAGTTTATAGCTGCAAGGACTGCTTAGGGATCTGGTCCAATACTGCCTGTAGGTAGTATGGCCAAGATTTTCCCATATACACTATAAATCTTCACAAAGTTGTAGGAAGCAAACAACAACTGAAGCTTCTTTAGGAGCCCACTCATTGCTCCTGGGCCCAAGAGGCTATTTTCCTTTGACACAGGACTATTGTCTGTTTAGACACGACTCTTTGGATATAGACCGTGTGTAATTTTTAGAGGATAGTTGTATTTCATCGTAGTTTTTCAGAGATGAGAGGCAAATAGTTTCATCCAAGAAAGGTCTGAACTAGGAGCCAAACTCCATTTCCTTCCTTTTTTACCAGCTTGACCTCATGAAAGTCACCTTTCCTTCCTGGGCTCCTCTTTCCAAAATGATATTAGATGAGTTCTGAGGCCCTTTCTGATCCTGTAGAGGTTCTCTTGATAAGAAGATAGGTAAAGGGGCCGATGATTGAAGAATAACCAAGTAGAGGGTAGGATTTAGGGAAATAAGAGTCTTCTGTTTTAAACATGTCTCAAAAGGCTTATGTTGCAACAAAGTCCCCCAATGGAGGAAACTTTGTATTGCATGCTGTAGAGTATAAGGATTTCCCCATAATTGTCTCATTTCTATTTGCTAAAACCTGACTGGAAACATGAGTCATAGCTATAGGGAAGCTTAGAGATTATCATGTCCACCTTACTCATAGTAGAGGTTAGAAACCTGAGTTACAGAGAGCCTTGAACTCCGTTGTCCTGCCTCCTTATGTAATGTGCTTTCAAACACCTGGCCTATTCAGGGTTCATTTAGCAATGATGGACCTTTAGAGAAAGAATTAAGCTACAGTCTCAAAGTTGATTATTCTAAAGAGTGGAGTTTGGCGAACAGAAAAACATGCTTGTTCCAAGGAGATCTGCTTGTTATGCATATACATATGACTTATTTTCCATTATAAATGTGTCAGACATAAGTTGCCTTTTGCAAACTTCTCTTCCTGGCCAAGAAATACAGTAATACCTTTCTTTTTCTTAGATTGTAGAAGATCTATATTCTCCAAGATAAGTTATACCTTATAACTCCCTCTCAGATTCCCAACCCCATATTTCTTTTTCTTTATTTTTAAAGAAGTTTTAGATTACATAAAAGTTACATTGAAAATATAGGGGTTCCCATATATCCCACCCCTCCTCCTCTTACATTTTTCCCTATTAATAACATCTTTCATTGTGTGGTACATTTATTACAATTGATGAACACATATTGAAGCATTGTTACTAACCATGGTTCATAGTTTACATTATGGTTTACGCTTTGCACCACACAATTTCATAGGTTTTGACATTATCTGTCATTGCAGTATCATGCAGAACAATTCCCATGTCCCAAAAATGCCCCATATCACACCTATTCTTCCCTCTCTCTCCCCTCAGAACCTCTGGTGACCACTGTCTTTATATCAGTGTTACAAGTGCTTCCATTACTAGAATAATAAGTCTACTTTGGTCCGTAGTTGCATTTTCCCCTTATGTTTGTTCATTCCTCAATCTTGAGAATTTTGGGATGGTGATGCCCACTCTGATTCTTATTGAGAGGAAGGTTAGACCCCATTGGGCAGATAGATGGAACTGTCTCTGTTTTTTGGATGTGCATTGTCCCTCATCATCATTTTGTTAGTTGTCCTGAGCAAGGCCAATGAACTGGAGAGTAGGTGTTGGCTGCAACTCTGCTGAGATTCAGGGCTCAACCAGCATATGAAC
>PVKH010013409.1:0-16869 GCA_004027955.1 Chaetophractus vellerosus | reverse complement strand
TTTTAATTAAAATAAGTTGATTTTTCCCCAAAACATGAAAACTTGCCAAATTAAATAAAGCTAGCGCTCTAATCTCTACAGCGTTTGTTTATTTGCGGATGTGATCATTATGTATGGACTTTTCAGGATGTCTAAATACAGCCTCTTCTGTTTTAGTTCAGAATCCCACCGACTCCAGCCCCTCGATTTATAGCTTGGCTTTTCCTTTTGGACTGCGTAACCATACAAAGGAGCATTCCTGGGTACCACATGCTCCGCGGGGTTAGAAAAGCAACGCGAATCCCATAAGGATAAAGGTGGGGAATCACTTGCAGGCTCCAGCAACAGCTTCTCAACTTTTCACTCCCTGAGTCTCCTGGCCAGGCCCTTTAATACTGCGTTCTTAAGGGGCTATCTTCTCTCCCCTAAGAGAAAGGAAAATAACTCCAGCAAATGAATTCATGCCTGCCACATGAAGAGAAGCTTTCTGAAGTGCAGAAATACCCGTTTAGAATGAACTCATGGAAAACCCTACTTAAAATGCAGTGTTCTTTGTGTCAACAAAATTCTACTTGGGCAGGAAAAATAGGTGAAGCCATGAATTTCCAGTCTCCCAATGCCAGATTAAATCCCGGTTCCTCAAAAGGACCCTGTTGTCGGTGTGTCACCCTATTAGAACTTCGTATTTGCTTTGGATCATTACAATAACTCTTCTATGGGAGGAGGAGACGGGCCAGGGTTTAAGGAACGCCGTGGCCACACAGTCTAAACACTATCATCTTCACGAAACTCCATGAATCAAAGCTTCTCAGAAGCACAGGCTCTAGTTTAGACGTCAAAGAAAAAATATCAAGCGTTCAAAAAAAAAAATTCCCTGGTTTTATGTGGAAAAACCCATTACATTAAAATGCTTTGTTCAAAGAGCATGGCAAAGAATATATAAAAGTAGAAAATAATTCACTTTTGACCTGGAGGTATACAGCATTGCTTGTTTGTAAGCGTTAACAATATCTGTGAAACAAAAGTATGATTCTGTAATAACACCAGATATGTCCCTTTATCTATTTCAAATTAAAAATCTGAAATATTAAAAGGTGAAACTCCTTGTGTACTTAAACTGAGCTCCAGGATAATCTGAAAACTTCCAAAACCAGGAGAAAAATCTATGTAATAGAGGGTTGACTGCCATCTAAAATGGTTTATTCCCCAGTCAATAGTGTGTGCTGTGTGCCTGCGAGTGTGTTAGGGTTGCTGGGTAAAATACAGGATGCCAAGGTAAGTTTGAATTTCAGATAAATGATGAATAATGTTTTAACTACAAGTATATCCCATGCAGTTATTTTGATTTGCTACATCTGGCAACCCCTGTGTGTGTGTGTGTGTGTGTGTGTGTGTGTGTGTATTCTCATTCTTATTTGGTACATCTGTATCAGGGAATCAGAAATGCTACAAGGCTTAGAGTCCCAAAGAAATTCTGAAAACCTCATTGTACATTTCTAAATGTAACAGCTACCTTTGAGTTCTACTGCCATAACAATAACAAAAATCAACTACAGACATTCTGAAATCATCCTGTCTACAAGCCTGTCACAGATTGTAAGATGCCACAGAAAACCACATTCCCATCATGCTTCAGGGGTAGATAGCAACATTTTCCAGCAATGATCTTTTAGGTCCTGATACACATACATGTCATTACTAACCAAGTGGATGACGTTAATCTTCTAACGCTGGTCCATTCAAAAACGGAATTTTATTATATCATGAAAAATGCAGGCAAAAAAAAAAATACAGGCGCAATATTGTCTTACAAGTATGTAAGCTTTCCCCACCCCCCATACACACCTTGAATTCACATGAGCTTTGCAAGCTTCACAAGGGTTGCTGTCATATCTAAGTGACATAGTAATTATAAAATAAGGAAAGTGGGTGAATATTTAATTCAGAGTGCAAAGAAAATCTAACAGAAATAACCCCTTTGCCTGGGTTTGCCAGGCAAACTTCTCCACATCATTTACTATGAAATTCCAAAATTAACTTCACCTAGAATTCTTTCCTAATGTTGCCTAGTCAGAATATAGCACTCCCAGGGCATCTTGAATATTTTATTTACCACTCTATGTATTTATTTATTTAAATTATCTCTCATTATCTACTACAATGAGAACTCCTGAGAGCAGGGCCCACATTTTAATTGATTTTTGCATACCTGCTCCCTAGAAGAGGGCCTAGTAGATACTCAATGTGTGTTTGTTAACAAAATAAACTATTATTAGCAAGCTCACATTGGATTTTGGCTAGAAAAAAAAAATGTCTTTGACAGGCAGAAAGTGGAACTTCTATATCATAACTACCTTATAACAAATATCCCTTTGAATGGGACTCATTAAATCACATTAAATTTCAGACTACACAGGTATATTCCAATTGTTACTAGGCAACCTGTAAACTCTCAATCCAGTATAAGAGGTGTGTTTCATTTATTCATTCAAAAAAATATCTGGTGTTTAGTAAGTTCCAGGTCCGGTTCTAGGTGCTGGGATGTAAGACAAAGCCCTGCCATCCTGGGATGTTCATAAAGATTCTCCAAGAGACTCATTAGGTAGCAATGAGTGGAAGAGAGATTAAATATCCTTTTCCTCCTAGAAGAGTGGGGGTTTAGCCCAGACTAAATGATTCATTGGTGGTCAACTATAATGTTGGGGTCTCTGAAGAAGAAGAAGATGATCGCATACACCATCCACTTGACCTTGTCTACCATATTTACCAAACATGGTCCTTCACTGCTGATCAAAAGGAAACAGAATGGTTTCCTACATGATGGCTGGAATGGAATGGGCCATAGGTAATACCAACCCATCTGAAGGAGCTGATGACACAGTCTAATTGATATGGACAAAGTGGCCTGTTCCATTCCAAAACTCAGTGCAAGACTCAATGCCATTTTACCATCTCCAGAGAGTTTCCAAGTTAAACCCGCCATCTCCTGGGGCTCAGTAGGACTTTTCATATACAGGGCTTTGGCTCCACATATAAAGTACAGGCAACTCTACAGTAAAGACCTATCTTTGGAAAAGCAGAGGCCACTCATTTGGCCTGTTAAAGCCAACAGCTGAGGAAACACAATAAACATTGATACTATGCGGTAGAAATGAAGCACCACTTCAATCACCAAACCCCCTATGGTAAGCATACTGGGGTGTGTGTGTGCGCGTGTGTCCGTCTGTCAGAAAAAGGGGGGGAGATGAATGCATATGTGGGAAAGGGCTACTAGTCATGATAATACCTGCTGCCAATTAGTAAGCATTTTCTAAAAAGCCGAACACTGTGCTAATGCTTTACACAAAGCAGCTCATCTACACCCCACAACCACTTGATGAGGAAGGTCTTACTATACTTACATTACTAACTTTGAAACTGAGACTCAAAGAGGTTAAACAATTTTTCTCAGAGTGTGTCACTAATCAGTGAGGAGCCGGATTTCAAACTTCAATTTCAGGCCCAAGTTACTCCAGATCTAAGCTCTCAACCCCTAGCAACAATGATTCCCAGTGGCCACCACGATTCGTTCAAGGGATCTCTGTATCATTCATCACCTTTCATGATAAGGTCAGATGACTCTGGAACATTCATGTCTGAACTGACAAGAGTCTCATCGAGGCAAGGTCTGAATCAGTCTCATCCAAACTAAATTAAGAAAGAGCTTCATTTTCTGGCTGCTCTGTCCACACTTCAAAAGGAACTCTGTCAGGTTAATGTGGTATTTTTGGGTTTTGTTTCTGTTTAAAAGTTTCTTCTGAGTAAAAATATTTGAATGGAGATGAGCAACAAAAGGGTATAAAGAGCTGGTGTTTAAAAGTTGTTTTCCCTTTTGACGGGGCCCAGGACTTGGTGTCTGAGCAGCACTGTGGCGCTCCTGTGGGGTGCCTGCTCCTGACCGCTGCCCAGAAGGCCAGGCCAAGCGAGCGGCTGCTCAAACAATCAAGGCTCTCATGAATACTCTCTCAGGTTCTACCTCACAGAGGCCTTCACTGATACTTGACGAGACTTGGGTAGCTTTGGTCCCTTTTTGGAGCAACAGGATGTGCAGCTGGTCACCTGTGGTCAGGAATAAGAGTCTTATGTCCACTCCTTTTCCCCAGCAACAGGACGAGCTGGGAAGCCTTCCCTTCCTGCCACACAGCTCTCCACCAGGCGAGTAAAGCCAGAAAATGTGTTTCTTTGAGAATATCCTCTATAAATGTGTGGCTCTCTTTAATGGGGTGTTTTAGTTTCCTGGGCTGCTCAAGCAAATACCATGCAATGAGTTGGATTAAACAATGGGAATTTGTTAGCTCACAGTTTTGAGGCTAAGAGAAAGTCCACATCAAGGCATCCTCAAGGTGATGCGTTCTTCTTGAAGACTGGCGTTTTGGGACGCGCTGACAGTTATCCTCGGTCCTTGGCTCAAGTGATGCATGGCAATGCACGTGGTGGCCTCTCCTGGCCTCTCTCTTCTCTTCCAGCTTCCATCAAATTTCAGGGCTTTCTCTGTGTGTGTGTCTGGATTTCATTCCCTTTATAAAGGACTCTAGCAATAGGATTAAAGCCCATCCTTATTGAAGTAGGCCACACCTTAACTGAAGTAACCTTAACAAAAGGTCTTACAGTGGGTTCACACCCACAGGAATGGATTAAGTTTTCTAGGGTACATATACAGCTCTGAACCAACACAGGGGAATACAACATTAAAAGCTAAAAGAGTTTGACTCAACTATGTCTTCCCTACACATGGCTTATCTGTCCTTTCTATTCAAACCTATAGTTGGTGCAGGAGTTTGTAGGTGTACATCCAGAGACTTCAGTCTTTGGGCTGTCCATGTGCCACCTGGGCCCGGAAACTCAGTGGAGCAGCAGCTCCTACTCTACAGCTCATTGGACTCACCCAGGACAACTGGCGGGGAGATGATGATGGACGACGGCCATCCCAGGGAACGGAGAGAGTCTAGCTGCAAGCAGGATAATCCCATCCATCTTACCCATGGGATATAAGCCCCCTCTCAATTGGAGGTGGAGTGGACATCACTATCCCAGACTCCTCAGGATGGTGGGGGGGAGAGCTATGAACTAGAGTGGTCTTACTGGTATTCTACTATAGATACACTGTGATTCAAGCAATGGAAGAAATTACAACATTGATGTGAAGCCAGTGGCCACTGGAGGCTCTGGGGGCAGGGAAAGGGAAAAGCAGTTGTAATACAGGTGCTATTTTTGGGACTTGAGAATTGTCCTGAGTGACATTGCAATGACAGATATAGGCCATTTTAAATCATCATATAATATGCAGAACTGTGTGGGAGAGAGTGTGGTCTACAATGTGAACTGTGATCCATGCTTAATGGCAAAGCCCCAGGATGTGTTTATCAATTGCAATGAATGTGCCATACTAATGAAAGATGTTTATATGGGAGGTTGTGGGAAGTATGGGAGGTGGGGCGTATGGGAATCTCTATATTCTTCCTGTAACATTTATGTAATCTAAGTATCTTTAAAAAATTTTTAAGCTAATTATTTAAGAAGCTGATGCACCATTTATAGCAGGAAGAATCAGTCCCTTACTTTTGCTCCAATTCCATCTCTATGTTTACCACTAGAAAATTCTACATGGCCAATCCACAGTAGTTACTGTCCTTATAATTTTATTTATTTAGCGTTCTGTTTGTTAATCTATAATCTTGGAAATCAAACTGGCCATCTACAGATGCAAGTATAGAAAAATTAATACACAGAGAAAGTGACTTTCCCAGAATTTCCCAATTAGTTAATGGCAAAGTCAAGGGTAGATCACAGAGGCATCATAACTTCCTGCCTCAATGGATATAAGTGGGAAAACACACATACTTACACATACGCACACATGGGGCAAAAGACAAAATTTTAAAATGCAAATTAATGAAAAAGAATAATGTAATTCTGTTAAGAAATCTAACAAGATGTCATTATGTATAAAACCTACATAATGTGCAATTCAGTTTCAGATGGCTTTTGTCAAAGCTTCAATACAGAGATTACCAGTTGGTTACAGTAACGCCAAATTCAAGGGGACCCTTTCCATGGGAGCCAGTTGCCTCTGCAGCCACACTGTATATGCCTAATCCTGGACAGCCACATAAATACATGTTGATATTCATAAGGAAGAAAAAGACAGACAATGTGGACAGAATAGAATGAACTGAAGGGCAAATGCAGTGACAAGAACATCTCAATGAAGTCAGGAAACCTGTAGCTGGTTTGGGCCCCCAGCTAACTCAGCCCTAAATTTCTCACTTGGGGGCTTCAGTTTGTTTGTTTGTTTGTAAGATAGGGGTATGGGTGGTATGAATTTTATGGACCCATTCAGCTCTAACATTCTAAATCTGGACAAACTCATGCCTTTGGGAAAAAAAAAAAAAGTCCTTCTTTACCATTTTAAACAGAGAAGCAAGTCCAGAGTTGAGCTCTGTATTTGCAAAGCCAAAAGAGAACCTGGAAAGAATATAAATAAGGGCTACAAACAAAAGCAATCAAAACCTAGAAGTAGGGTAAATATTCATCCCTCTACTGTCCTAGCGACCCAAAGAGTGCCCATTTTCGCTACCAAAAATCTCAGTTTGAGTGATAAATAATATGGTCACCCTATCTATAAGGAATTGATCTTCTTTATTTTGGGGAACCCTTCATCATCTCCCCATCACCTACAGGCAGAAACCCAAACTCCTTAGTATGTGTAGCAGTTTGATATTGTTTGTGAATTCCAAAAATAGATATTGGATTATGTTTGTAAACTGGCCTGTTCTTCTGGGCATATTAGATTATATTGGATTCAGAGGTTTCACTTTTACTTGATTAAAGAATTATTAAGGTTTTGATTGGGCCACATCAGTAGGAGGTTGGGGTTTTGATCCTGGAGCCCAGGAAGTAAACATACAGAGAAGCAGATAGGTGAGGAAAGAGAGACGTCTCCATTAAACACAGGCAGAGGCCTCAGGGAGAGACAGAGTTGTTCGCCTGATAGTCTACAGCTGGCCTTGTGGAGAAAGCAGAGCAGCTGAACCCAGAGAGAAACGAGCCCCAGGAAGAGAGGTACCCAGGAAGCCTGAACCCTTGCAGACATCGGCAACCATCTTGCTCCAACATGTGGCAACAGTCTTTGGAGAGGGAAGTAAGTTACGATGTATGGCCTGGTAACTGTAAGCTTCTACCCCAAATAAATACTCTATAAAAACCAAATTTCTGGTATTTTGCATCAGTACCTCTTTGGCTGACTAAAACAATATGTTTCTGCCTAAACTAATTAGTGTGTTATGAAAGCTTTGACCTTTTGGACACAGCTCCATCTGATATGCCCACTACATGCTAATCATACTTGACTACTCCAAGTCCTGCAAAGATAACAACCATTGCTCATGCTACTGCTTGTCTTCTTCTCCATCCCCACCCATACCCTACATGATGGCCAGGTCCTCCATCTCTATCAAGACTCAACTCAACATTGCCTCCCCTTCCCTTAGAAGCCCTCCCTCCTCTCCACTCAGGGATTATTCTGTCCACACAGACCCACCTGTTTTGCAGCTCTTTCTTAGTCTCCTCTCCTAGACTATAATCCTTGCAAAGAATGGATTTTACCTTATTCATTTTTGTTATTCCTTAGCACACATTTAGCACTCAACCATATGTTCATGGAATTAAATTGAAAAGAAAAGTACATAAAGAATGTTGAGAGGATATTGGCCAATAATCTTTTATCAGAGTTAACAAGAAAACAAAATGGCTTACATCTGTCTCGTCAGAGAGAATGAGGAATGGATCTCAGAAGCACCCTGCCCGACGTTATGATCACCACCAGCAAGGGAGCTAAGTCTCTCAGATGACATGTGGGAAGCCCACGTCCTGTGGGCATGGTCTACAACAATCCCACAGCCCAATTACAGCTCTGCCACTTACCAAGAAGTGATCTTGGGCAAGGTATTGACACTGTCTTAACTCGGTTCCATCAAGAGAAAATGGGGGAAACATTTTTATCCTTGGTTTAAGGTGAGACATAGGGCATGGTGAGAAATAGGTGAGTAATCGGACATGAAGAGTAGTGCTGAATATGGACCCTGGCACACAGTGCACAGGAAATAAGTGACAACTGAGCTTCAATGGTAATCATTTCCAGGTGGAAGTGGAACAGTGTCTCTCTCTTCCTTGCCCAAGAGAGCAAAGCCCCTACCAGGTTTTATATTGCTTTATGTCCTTCACTCTCTTTCAGGATACAGATGGAAAACAAAACAAAACAAAACAAAACAAAACAAAACAAAACACAACACTCCACATTTTCTCTCGCCACAGCTTAACCATTATTTTCCCTTTCCAAACCCTGGTCTTCCTTTTATCAAATTATCCCCGACAGAAGCGTCATCGCAAAGAATAGAGCCGGAAAGGAACAGACTTAAAACTTAAGACAGACTGTGGTCAAATAAGGAAGCACTTCTTGACTGCCACACTGATTCAACAGTGGAACAGGCTGAAAGGAATTCTTGGTAAAATGTCAAGTAGAGAGAATTCCAGCCTCAGGAGGGATCGCATGACTTCATGCTGGGACAATGAGCCCTCAATTCAACCACACCTTGAAGAAAACACTCCCTTAATCAGAGGCAGTTGGTTACTGATGCACTGAACACCAAACAGTGGAAAAGAGCAGAGGAAAGGAGAGTTAGGAGCGTCACTGCTACCGTCAGAAGCAAAAGGAGGAAAGGAACACTTCCCGAAAGCTTTCTTCTGCCTGGCGGAAACAAAGCACACCCAGGGCTAGGCAATCTCAGTGGGAACAAATGGGGTCACAGAGTTTCAGTGTAATGGCACAGTGCTCTTCAAACTTTTAACAACATGCAGCCTGTGCTGGTGGTGGTTTTTATTGGCGGGGACAGCATAGCATGGAAGTGAGATGCATGGGCTCTGAAACTGTCATACCCAAGACTGAACCCCAGATCCTATACTTGCCAGCTGTGTGACCTTGGGGATGTTATCTAACCTCTCTATACCTCAGGTTTTCCCTCTGTAAAATAATAACAAATAGATAATGGTACCTATACTTCATAGAATGTGATTTACAAATATTAATTTCCAAGGTGCCTTGAGTAGTGCCAGGCAGACGATCAATGCTACACAAGTGTTTGACAAATAAAAATAAATATTAAGACGGGGCCGGCTGTAGCCCAGTTGGTAGGGTGCCAGTTTACCACATAGGAGGCCCCGGGTTCAGTTCCCAGGGCCTCCTCCAGCGGGCAGACCGCCTTGAGAAGGCAAGCCGCAGCGGGCAGGGCAAAGTTGCCGCAGGCAGGGCAAAGCCCCCGCAAGCAGGCAGGCCGCCACGCGGTGAGCTGACTCAGCGGGTTGCCGCACCGGTGGTGGGGGAGACAAGCAGACATGGAAGAACACAAGAATGAACACAGCAAGAACAAGCAGAAAGGGGGGGATATGTAATAAATAAATAAAAAATAAAAAAAAATATTAAGAGCCAATACTCCCCCAAGAGTAGCTTATACACAACCTCACACTTAAATGCTGCTACTGGTATTGCCATCATAAATCTCAAAGGTAACTTCACTTTTAACTTGACTCCTAGTAATTCAGCTTGTTAACCCACAAATCCTTCTCTTGATCTTGAGTACTGAACAAGTCTAAAACCCAAAGGCTATATTGAGGTGGTAAAAACTGAAACTGAGGATTTTACATGCAGTTAATCAAACTATAATCACCCCCAGAATAAGTAAAGTAGAACACACACAATATTTATTTAGTACACATTGTAGCCAGTTACTGTACAAGCTGTTGCATTTTGATTGGAAGGCATGGAGTGTGGTAGGAGTATATCTGGCTTTGGCTGGCTGGCAGATGACTGAAGAGAGAGGCATTTACCTTAGGGAACTCACTTGGACTCTGGTCCTCATCTCTGAAGGCTCAGAAACTTGATTTTGTCATCACATTCATTCATTCAACAACTATTTATTGAGTCTCTTCAAAAACCCTCAAAATATTTAGTTCATTTAATATTCAGAACAACCCAATGAGGCACAAGTGTCAATTTTACATGAGTCATTAAGAATATTGCACACCAGACCTACTACAAAGGTAAAAAATTAATAGCATTAATTGTCAGAAACTGTGGCAAACAAAGGGGAGGAAGAGGACAACAAATAATTATAGTCCCTGCCTGCCCTCACAGAGCTGGCATCTGGCAAGAAGACAGATATTAAAAACCAAATGCACACAAACTAAAGTTAAAAAAAAAAAAAAAACAGATTGTCAATAGCCTAATTTACAAGAGAAGAGTAACTGCCAAGCAGACCAGAATTCTTGTTCCTGCAAAACGAAGCCATCCTCTCCATGGAATCAGACCTATATAGGGATGGACATTTACAATCCACGCAGGAAAGTACACTGTATGAATGGCATCAAGAATCACCTTCCTACAACGTCAGATAGGCTGTGCTTGACAAGTAGGGCATCTTGCTTCAATCATTCTGGCCACATCTTGCAAACATCTGACTGTTTAGGATCGTGAGTTCCCTACTCTAATCTTTCCATCCCTGACCATAATCCATGTTCTCACTGCCTCATTCAAAAAGGCTACAACCCATTTTTTAATTTTTGCTTCCTGTATTGCCATCCTGCCTCACCAAATTTCTTCACTTCTCACCAGATAGTTTTCCATGTTCTAAAACTTCTTCCATTACACATCTATAGAAATCATGTTGTTCCAGAGAGAATTAATCACAGTCAATATTTGTGGCATCCACTAGTTGAAATCTCAGAGGGCGACATTATTATGGCTATTTTCAGGTTTGAGGGTAGAGTGTGGGGAATGGGGGAGGCATTTAGGGCAGATATACACTCAAACTATTGCTCCATAAACCCTCAAAATAATTAGTTCATTTAATACCCAAAACAATCCAATGAGGCACAAAAGTCAATTTTACATGAATCATTAAGAATATTGCACACCAGACCTACTACAAAGGTCAAAAATTGGAACAGGGACTTGGCAGGTTCGCAGTCCAAGCTCAGTGGTCATTCCCGACTGGTGGTTCTGCGAACAATAAGCAGCACTTGATGTAATAATAGAAAAGTCACATCCATATCAAAAGAGTCAGCAAACATTCAGATCAACAGAAGTAAAATACGGCATGTGATTTAATTTCATACAAGAATAGCATCCACGGTAAAGTAGCATGTGTTTCATCCATATCATGGGCAGTGCGTTTAATTCACGAGGTCCTTGCGGCACAGGTAAGCTCAAAGTTTTTTTGTTGATTAACAATATAGGGAAACCATTTTTGCACTTCTACTAAACTTCCTTAGGTGGAAAAAGAGCTCACACACTTGATGGTGGGGCTCCAGTAAGGAAATTATCTGAGTGTGCCAGTTAGTCAACGGCAGGACTTTAGTTGGGTCAGTGACTTCAAGGTCTACTTCTCATTCTTATATGAGAAATGGGTCATACTGAGTATGCCATAAATTTATCTCCATGATGCATTTTCCCTAACCAAAAATGAGTAAGACCATGGCATCAACCAGGATGCTAATTTATCTAGTGATAATTAGGGTTCTATCTCTTTCCACTGCAGAAAATTAATTTACCTCCTAGAGTTTGAGAGAAGCCACACAATTCCAGGCTATTGCACTCAACACTGCTTTACAAACTGAAGCCAAGAGAATTATAGGAACTTTTTGCTGAATTTCCATGGAGAAAGATGAAATGATAAAAGATTTAGAAAGGATTAAAAACAGATGACCAAACATTAATCTGAATATAGATAATCTGTGGAGATTATATAATTCAATAGGATAATTATTTAATCAGATTTTCAGGGGGTGAACCTTTAAAATAGGCACTTGCTTTAAGCTCCAGGAGAAATTTTCTGTATCTGATCTTTCATGGTTACATCTCCAGGGGCCAGTACAGGGCCTGGAACTTATTAGTTGCTCATTAACTATTTGCTGAGGTATACCAATGAATGAATAAATATATTCCTCTTGAACATTACCTTGAAGTTTTTTTTCAGGAAAAATAATTCCTATTAAAAGGCAAGAGTTATTTGAGTTGGCATAAAGAATAATATCTTGTTCTTTGCCACAAAATATGAATTAGCTTCCTCTTCTATAAAAAGAAAAATGATGAAAATGCCATTCATTTTCATTAAGACGTCTGTTACAGAATGCTATTAATTCCAACCTCCTATTTGCTATGGTAAGTCTATATAAGACCTTGAAATACTTACCAAGGATACACTAAGAAATATAGAATGTGAAAAAAAATAACTTATTTAGAAATAAACTAGTAAAAATAACTACATATGAAAGCATATTCATATTATAAAAAAAGCACTTTCTATCTGAAAATCAACAATATAGAGACTACAAGGCAAAAGTTCAACAATTTAGGCTGTAGGGAAACATTTTAGAAGCGAAATAATCAGTTTGCCTGTAATTTTCAATACCACAAAGCCAAATTCTTCAGTCTATCATCATTTATACTTTAACACTGAGACACATATTACCCTAAAGCCAATTCTGTAATTGTAGAAAGACTTATATGCTTACATCTTCACAAATATTGGATATAAGGGTACCTCATCTCCCTGGAATTCCTGCATATATAGTTGGTGAATATTCATATAATTGATTACCACTGTCATAACCTAATGCAGATTATGTATTAAGACCCTGGGAGTCTGTAAAGTAAGTGACAGTTAAGACAATACTCACCAAGCACAATGACCACAGTCTTCAGAAGACTCATCATGGTATCCCGGTTCCGCCGGGGTCCAGAACTATGCCTAGACATTCTCATAGTCCTTTGGCGAACATAGCCAAAGATATGAGCATACAGAACTACCATCACCACAAAGGTCACCAAGTTGAAAATGGCCCAGAAGACTAAGTAAGAGTCACTGTAGAGGGGTGCCATGTTGGAACAATTTTCAATATCACAGATACAGTTCCAGCCCACACTGGGTATAGCACCCATAACAATGGCCATAGTCCAAATGACCACGATGACCACCACCACCCGCCGGTTGCTCATCCGTGTGTGCAGCTGCATGCGGAAAACTGTAATGTGCCTCTCAATTGCTATAGCCAGTAAGTTGGCCACAGATGCCGTCAGGCTGGTGTCAATGAGGCCCTGGCGAAGGAGCCACGTGCTGACAGTCAGTCTCCGAGTATTGGGCCCTGTGTTGAACATTAGGTAGAAGTAGGCCAACCCAGCAAAGAAGTCTGCAGCAGCCAGATTAGCCATTAGGTAATAAATAGGAAAATGGAAGCGGCGGTTGACGTAGATTGCCACCATGACCAGCAGGTTGGCCAACATGATGAAGATACAGACAGTGATTCCAAGTCCCATCACCAGCTTGCTGACTGTGTTCCACTCTGTAGCGAGATACTTTCCACTCCGGTTATAAAAGAAGGCAATAGATTCATTGTAGAAGCACTGTGGTTCATTCATGGCTGTGAACTAAAAGAGAAAGGAGGAAAGAAGATGAAACAAAATTAAAAAGAAAAAAGAGGACTCTCAGATCCAAATTTAACGACAAGACATACAGATAGCAGAAGACTTCTATAGTGAATATGGCAGAAAAATAAAAACAAATAAATTTGAAAACCTGACCCTGCATACTGTTCTATGATTAAGTGAAACTCCAAGATTTCTCACAGTATTACTGTCCCCTTGAGATTAAAGAAGACAGTTGGAGTTAAATAAATGACAAGGTCTGTGCTTGGCGGTTACACTTCATTGAAGTCTACTAGAAAAGCCACATGGGCCAGAAATCTTGCTTAAAATACAGGAGACGAACACAAATTTTGCAGAACACTGCAATTGGAATATTTACCCTAGTGAAATATATTTTGACCTGTTATTTGGGGAATCTAGAGGCATAGTTGGTTTATAGATAGGGTATTATTGCCCTATTATTCTCTATTTCAATTCTCATATAGTGTGTTTGATCTGTAACAGACATTTTGTAATGCAGGTTCCCACAAGGACCATCTGTCCCATCATTTCAAAGAGGTCACCAAGCATCAAAGGTCTTTTGCCCAAAGCCAGCATTTGCTGTTCAACATTCCTGTGGTCAGCACTGCCTACCCCCAAGACTCCTTATCCCCAGAATAGCCTTCATCAACCGATGAATGACATTTGAGGACTTTTTGCTTTGGGGAGGAAAAAAGAAGTTGGTAACCTAATGTAGCCTCCAAAAATCAGCTTGGCACTTTGACACTTCTCTAAAGGAAGTAAAGTATACTTAGATTAGATGACGTATATCTTTTAAAAGGTGGAGTGATAAATAATGCTTTACAATGTGCAACTTCATTGCTTAGAATGCATTTGGATCCCAAAAGAGTTAAGGGAGCTTATAATAGAACAATAAAGGTATTCAATAAAATTGTTAAAACACAATTAGAAAATTAAAAGTAACATAAAGGAGAAACCAGAAAATCATTCATCAAGTACAGTAAATCATCACTCTTCCTGAAGCCTTAAGTTTCTCAGAGACAATTAGAATATATTTCTTGAGAACAGAATTCATATTTTACCTTTTTCTTTTTCTCTCATACTGCTTTGAATAAATTACTTAGCAAACATGACCAATGTAACCATTATTTTTGATGAAATATTCTACTTACTGAATAGCCTTGGGATGTGCGTAAATGTTTACCAAATGCTGAAAATTCCAAAACCAGGCAAACACTTCTTAAGATTAGTCTTCTGGAAGATCCAGACATCTAGGGTCTCCTTCCTCATTTGGGCTTTCATAGCTTTGATATCATGCATCTTTCATAACATTTACCATGTTGAATAATTATTTTTCTCTTTACTGGTCTGTTTCTTAAAATGATCACCACCCAGGAGAAGAGTAAAGACCTCGTCTTAAACACCTTGTTTTCTTATATACCATCCACAGTGCCTCATTAATTGAAGATCCAATAACCTACCCTACAGTCTTCCATTCCAGTCTAAATCTTGCCATTGCTCTGGGTAGTAATATATCTAATTCTCTTGCCTCTCGGTTTCTTGACCTCATCTTGAAGAACTTTCTATGCATTATAACTCAGCTTCCTCTTCCCATGGTCACACACTGGACATTGTAACCACCCAGAACTGGCTCTTTTCAGAAATAATTAATTTATACATAATAATTACTAATCACAACTTCCCATTTTTCTGCTTTCTCATTTGACCCCCAATACACCAGTTCTTTGAAGGCATCTATTTCCTGGACTCTTCTCTACTTTTTTTCAGTTTATTACCCTCCCCATCTTCCCCTTCTTATCCAGCCTACATTCCATAGTATACCATTTCAACCTCCTCTGCCCAATATTAATATTTCTACTCTATCTCTGTTTTCATTTAGCACACTTCCACTTATGTAATATATCCTCCAAGGTTTTAATTACCTTATATATGCAAAATACTCCCATATCAGGGGTGCGGATGTAGCTCAGAGAGTTGGGTGCCCACCTCCCACATGAGAGGTCAACACAGGAACACAATCACTTCACAAAGACATCAGAATTTATTACCTTTCTGGTTTATGAAGAGTTTCCATATATGATGTAAAATCCCCAGCAGTGTTTGGGGAAACACTCCATATTTCTAAAGCAAAATATATGAAAATATGCACTAAATTTGAAAAAATAAAGAGTGTAAATAGCCTCAAATCAATTCACTCATGGAAATTTTGCCACAAAATGAGTTATGAAAAAGTTTCACTTTTCAGATCTTCTTGAATTTTAGAATTTCAGATATGGGAACAAAGATCTTTATCTTTTATTTCCTTTGCCCCACTGTACTTCCATAAAAATTTCTTAGAATAACACTGATTTTTGTTGCCATGTTCACACCCAGGCTTCTGAGAAATGTTGGAAAAAATCAACATATCTGGAGATTAGTCCTGGCACAAATTCATGGGGCTTAACCTCAACGGGGACTTCAATGCTATATGACATTCGGACTTTCTGCCTAGTTATTACTCTATATATTTTCCACAATATTACTTTAAACTTATCCATTATCCTCAAACTTTTGAACCTCATCTTACCTTTCTCTATCAGCAGTTACCAAAAGAGAAAAATAGAAGCCATGAGATTGGAACTCCCTCATTTTTCTCCTACCAAAAATTCCAAACCACTCTTCAAGAATCCATCTTTTCCCCCTCTTCTGTTACAATGGAAGAGGCACGCCCATATGCTCTGAATCCTATCCTTTTCTACTATTTCAGGAACCTTGCTCTATAAATTGCTTCCGTTCTCCTCCCTATCTTCAATTACCCTTTCCTCACCTCTCCCTTCTCTCCAGTCTCCAACTCTTTTCCATCAACCTTCAAGTAGGTTCAAGTCTCTGCAATAGAAAAAAGTCCCCCATGACTTCATATTTTCTTCCAGCTTTGACTTCTTTTCTCATTCATAGCCAAATGCTTTCTAGTGTCTCTGTCCCTCTGATTTCTTGACTAACTGTAGTATAGTTTTTACCCCCATCCATATATTAAATCCACTCCAGTCAAATTCTTGAGATCCATATAACTTCCCAAAGTCACCCCAATGTCCTTGTGGCTTTTCCAACATTGGCACTTTGGCACTTCTCTAAAGAAAGTAAACTATACTTATATTAGATGAAGTATATCTTTTTAAAGGTGGAGGGATAAATAACCTCACCATATACCAGAGCATTAGGCACATAGCTGAGATGCTCTTTTTGGAAAACTTCCTTTCCTTGGCTTCCATGACATCATACTCTCATGGGTTTTTACCCCCTCTCTGATTGGTCCTTCTCAGTCATTTTTCAGGGTTCCCCTTCCTCTGCCCAATATTAATATTTCTACTCTATCT
>PVKH010013408.1:0-16867 GCA_004027955.1 Chaetophractus vellerosus | reverse complement strand
TGTGATGGTTAGGCTAATGTGTCAACTTGGCCAGGTAATTGTGCCCAGCTATTAGGTCCAGCAAGCACTGGGCTAATTGAGTTTACTGCATGGATGGCTGATTACATCTGCATCAATCAGTGAGATTGGATCAAGAATGGATGACGCTTTTATCCATTCAGTTGACTGCCATAAAAGGGAACTGATTTCAACATTCAGAGAGAATTTCCCAGCTCGTCGTTTAACAGCGAACTTCTCCCAGGAACTCATCAAGGACCCTTCATCAGTCTTTCATCGGAGCCCCTGGCTTGCAGCCTGCTGGCGGAACCTGGACTTGTGTATCCCCACGGTCACGTGAGAGACTCTTATAAAATCTTATATTTTTAACAGAGATCTCGTGTTGATTCTGTTTCCCGAGAGAACCCTGACTAGAACAACGGGTGAACCTTGAAGACTTCATGTTGAGTGAAATAAGCCAGATACAAAATGACAAATATTGTATGATCTTCTGTATATGAAATACCTAGAAGAAGCAAACTTCATAACGATAGATAGATTATAGGTTACCAGGGGCCAGGAGAAAGAGGAGAGGAGAGTTATTGGTACAGAGTTTCTGTTTGAGTTGATAAAATTGTTGGGGTAATGGATATTGGAGATTGTAGTATAATACTGGTGATAGCACAATATTGTAAATGTAATTAATACTATGAAACTATACACTTGAAAGTGGTTAAATGGGAAATTTTGAGTTGTACATGTTACTACAATGAAAATTTAAAAAAAAACAAAATTAAATAATATAATACTTAGCAATGCATTTATGTGATGAAGCAAAAAGGCTATTTTTAAAAGGAGATGATACATATTTAATTTCGTACAGTATTATAGTTACTCTGAGGGCTCAGAGGCAGGGGGGTGGGATGAGGAAAGATCACACTAGGAGCTATGAATGTTCTGGTAACAGTCCAGTTCTTAAGTTGGGTGGTTATAATTCACAACAGTTCACTGTATTTATGCTCTTTTTATTGCTATATTCTTTTGTATACATCAAATACTACATAATAAATTTACAAACCAGAAAGCAAAAAACAAGTAAACAAAAAAATGCAGCTAAGAACAAAGATGACTATTATTTAAAATGGGAAGAAATTAGAACCCTCAAATGTTACAATTATGTAAACTGTGGTGCTTTCAGTTATAAAGAATTTTTTTTTTTTAGAGGGAACATGATTACTTTTTATTTGACATTAGCCCATAAGGATATGGCTACACTAATTTCTTTTATTTCTTTTATTTATCATTATTATTTTTAATAATAATTTTTAAAAATTTTATAAAGACTTTTTATAAACATGAGTAAATATTTATGATAAAATTAGCTAGATAAACTAAAGTAAAAAATATACAGAAATAGAAATAGAAGAAAATACAACAAAATGTTAACAGTAGATATTACAGGAAGTTTTATTTCTTCTTTGCACATTTAAAATACCTCTACAGTAAATACTACTTTAAAAATCTTTCATGATTTCTTTTAAATTGTTACTGAGACGTTTAATGACTCTAAATCATTAAAGAAAACTGCCAAATCTTCTGTTGGAAACGGAGGAAATTTGTTTTGTGGATCCATCCTAGTTGTAATTTATGTGCTTTATAGTTCAAAATTTCGGGGGCTGGCTCGATAGCCCAGTGGATAGGGTGCCAGCATACCACATGGGAGGCCCCGGGTTCGATTCCCGGGGACCTCTCCTAGCGGGCAGACCGCCTTGAGAATGGCAAGCCGCCATGGGCGGGCCAGAGCCGCCGTGGGCAGGGCAAAAAGCTGCCACGGACAGGGCAAAAGCCGCCACGGGCAGGGCAGGTCGCCCGCGGATGGAGTGCAGCCAGCCACCCGCGAACTGAAAGCCGGCCGTGAACGGACGCAGAGACCGCCCACAAGCGGGGAAAGCCGCGCCTGCGCAGTGACCACTCTTAGCGCGTCGCCGCAGCGGGGGGAAGGGGAGATATGTAATAAAATAAATAAATCTTTAAAAAAAAAATTTCATATTTTCTGCTATAAAATTGTATGGTGTGTCTTTATCACTATTATTCCTGGTTAAATAATTTCATTATGTTGGCGTAGGGAAAAATGTGTCTAGGAAATCTATGACTTAAAAATCATATTTTTGCCACTGAGAACTTCCATTAAAACAAATGAAAACAATTTCAATTTCATTAAAAACAAACGTAGGGAGCAGGTGTAACTTGGTGGTTGAATGCCTGCCTCCCATGTATGAAGTTCCAGGTTCAACCCCAAGTACCTCCTTAAAACAAAACAAAACAACAAAAAAGTAAAAAACATCAATTAGTTGTTGACTCGATTTTAGAAACATAGCCCTGTGTCCTGTTATAAAGAAAAAGGACCACAAAGATTAAAGGTTTAAAGGTAAGAGATTAATCACATACCTCTTTTTCCAATATTCTAGCAATCTCGCCTAGGGTCCGATCCAAAGCAGATACCTTATTGCTTGCCCATGAGCCAGTGTCTTGTACTTGTAGTTGTTTTAAAAGATCTTTGGCTAATCGCTGGAGCCTTTGATACAAAATGAAAGGGAAGAATGACATTAATGAATTAGGCTCTAATATTTAATTTTCCTAAATACTGTGAAACACAAGTTAATTTAAGTATTACATTTGAAACTGCTTCACAGACCACTGGGAGGAAAGGAAAAACCAGACAACTTATAAGGCTGTTATTACTTTATATTCATTACCATCAGTCTACTCTTTATGGCACAAAAGAGAACCAGAGGACAGGATTATCGATCCAGAAAGCTGGAGCAATTGCTGCCACCCATTTCTGTGTGACACAGAAACTAGAACAGAATTAGAGGTTAAGGGTTGGGAGTGAGAAGATAGAAAAATGAGCATAAGCTCCTGAACAGGTTTCCACATTCTGATTTAAATCTTCAAGGTAGGCTTGGATATTATGTTATAAGCCCTGTAAGCTCTCAGAATGTCAAACTCCCCACGTTCCAATTTATAGGCTGTTTAGGGACTGCCTGCTACTGCTTTCATTTACTTACACAGTTGAGCAATTATATTTGCTTTTCACTGGTAAATGCCACCTATCATCTGGATTGTAATTCTTCAGTAAGGGGACCATGTGTAATACTTCTTTGTAGCCTCTACTTCTCCAGTTTTATATTCCTTGCTCTCTGACCAATCCACCTTTCCTCTCCACTTATTCCACCAGGATCTCCAGTCAGTGGAGTTCTCCAGTTTTCTGCTACTCACCATTCCCTGTTGTTGTGTTATTTTCATTTTTATCTATGGTAGATTTCATAGGCCATCATGGTAATCACTTGCTTGTAAATGTCCTATATTCTCTCTTTGTTGTTCTGTTTGTTACTCCTACTAGTCAAATCCTAGCAGTGGTAATAATCACTAATGTTTATTTAACCCTTACTATGAGCCACGTACATTCTCAGTGACTTGCAAGTTAATTTATTCAGCTGGATTAATGAACAACCACTGGCCTATTCCATGTCTGCACCTGGAAAAAAAATTATACCATAAAAAGAATGCTGTAACTAAAAATTCAAAATCTTACTAATTCTCTCTTATCTGCTCATTTTCACACTCTCCACAAAGGCTTGCTTCTTACCTTCCCTGCCTTCAAAACTTCATCCTTTCCTTTCCCCCTCTTGTTTTCAGAAGATGTTGCATTTCATAGAGAAAATGAAAGCTACTGAACAAGAAAACCCTCATTTTCTGCCAGAAAATCTTCAAATCTATCTGTATGTCCAGCCATCCTCTCCCTTTGTTTCTCCTATTTCAGTAGAGGAAGGATCATTCCTCTTCTGTAGGGCTAATTTCTCCACACAGGTTCTGCATGCCATTCCCTTTCTGGACCCCAATTCCTCTCTTCTTCCTGCTTCAGTGGATATGTTATTCCCTCCTCTTGAAATGTGTCCCCCAATTCCACATGACCAAAAAAATTGCTACTTTTCCCTCAGTTTTTAGCACAAATTTTAATTTTCTTGTGACCATTCGTTCAAAAACTCATTACAAGTGAATTTAATATTTATGTAGTTAGCTGTTTAATGTCTGCTTCTTCCATTCAGAGCTTTCCAACAAAAATTTCTGCCATGATGGAAATGTTCTATATCTACACTTTTGAACATGATGGTTTCTAGCCACATATGGCTACTGAGCACTTGAAATATAGTTAGTGTATCTGAGGAACTGAATTTTAAATTTTATTTAATTTTTAAAATGTATTAGAAAAGTTGTGGGTTTACAAAACAATCATGTATATAATACAGGATACTCATATACCACCCTACCAACACCTTGCATTGGTGTGGAACATTTGTTACAATTGATGATGTTACTTTTTTTTGTAAACAGTAGTTACCTTTGTTACAACTGAAGAAAAATTATTAATATAGTATTATTAACTATAGTCCACAGTTTACATTACATGTATTTTTTCCATATACCACCCTATTATTAGCATCTTGTATTAGTGTCATAAAATTGTTAAAATTCATGAAAGAACATTCTAATACTTGTACTATTAACTATAGTCCATCATCTAAAATAGGGTCCACTGTGTTATAAAGTGCTATGTTTTATTTTTTAGTTTTTATTCTAGTAACATATAGGACCTATATAATTCAGTGCTGTTAATTATACTCAAAATAATGTGCTACCATCCAAACCTTTTTAATCAACCTAAATAGAAATTCTGTACAAATTAAGCATTAATTTCCCATTCTCTAACCCCATCCTATCCCTGTTAACCTAATTCTAGACCAGGGGTTCTTAACAAGGAGTCCCTGACCTTGAACTGAAATTAAAAAAAACATTTATTCTTGTGGGGATGTGTTGGTGCAGGTGTGATATATTTATTAAATAATACACAGTATAGTGTGGACTTAGTAAGGGGTCGGTGGTTTTCACCTGACTGGCAAAGGGGTCCGTGGAACAAAAAAGGTTAAGAACCCCAGTTCTAGACTCTAACTCTATGAGTTTGCTTATTATAATTAGTTCCTATCAGTGAGATCATACAATATTCGTCCTTTTGTGTTTGGTTTATTTCACTCAGCATAATGTCCTCGAGGTCTATCCATATTCTCACATGCATTAGGACTTTGTTCTTTTCTATGGCTGACGAATATTCCATTGTATGTATATACCACATTTTATTTACCCATTCATCAGTTGAAGGAAACTTGGGTTGCACCCATTTTTTGGCAACTGTGAATAATGCACTATGTTCGAGTCCCTGCTTTCAATTTTTTGGGGTATATACCTGAGCCATATGGTAATTCTATATTTATATTCCTGAAGGAACTGCCAAACTGTTTTCCACAGTGGCTGTACCATTTACATTCCTACCAGCAATGAGTGAGTGTTCTTATTTTTTCCCCATCCTTTCCAACACTTGTCGTTTCCTTTTTTTAAAAATTTAAATAGTAGCCACTCTAGTGGCTGTGAAATACCTCACTGTGGTTTTGACTTGCATTTCTCTAAAAGCTAGTCATGTTGAGCACCTTTTCATGTGCTTTTTAGCTATTTGTATATTCTCTTTGGAGAAATGTCTATTCAAGTCTTTTCTCCATTTTTTAATGGGTTATTTGTTTTTTTAATGTTGATTTGTTATATTTCTTTATATATTCTGGCTATTAGATCCTTATCGTATATGTGGTTTCCAAATATTTTCTACTATTGAGTAGGTTATCTTTTCACTTTCATGATAAATTCTTTTGATACACAGAAGTATGAAGAGGTCCCCTTTATCTATTTTTTCTTTTGTTGCTTGTGCTTTGGGAGTAAAGACTAAGAAACCACTGCCTAACACTAGATCCTGAAGATGTTTTCCTACATTTTCTTCTAAGAGTTTTATAGTACTGGTTCTTTTATTTAGGTCTTTGATTCATTTTGAGTTAATATTTGTATACAATAGAATTTGGAGTCCTCTTTCATTGTTTTGCATATGGATATCCAATTCTCCCAGCACCATTTATTGAAGAGACTGTTCTGTCCCAGTTGAGTGGACTTGGCAACCCTGTGAAAAATCAACTGGCCATAAATTTAAGGGTCTGTCTTAGTTGTCAAAGGGCTGCGGATACAAAGTAACAGAAATGGGTTGGCTTTTATAATGGGAATTTTATTTGGGGTAAAATCTTACAGCTCCAAAGCTATGAAAATGTCCAAATCAAGGCATCATCAGAGATGCTTTCTCCCCAAAGTCAGCTACTCATGATCCTGATGTCTTGCCATGTGGCAAGGCAAGATGGCAATTATCTCTGCTGAGGTCCCTGACTTCCCCTCAAGGCGCACAATCTCCTGGAGCTCAGCTGTGGGCAATTAGCATATGGCTTTTCTCTTTCCAAGCCTCTCCTCTCAGCCTCAGCTGCTCAGCTTTCTCCCTGAGCCCTGCTGTGGGCAATCAGGCATATGGCTCATCTTTTCAGCCTTGAGCTGCTCTGTGGCCGAGCCTCTTGGAGCCTTCTGCTTTAGCTTCAGCTGCCAGTGAACCTTGAGTCCTCTCTTGCATGGCAGTGTCAAAAATGGTGGCTACTTTTCTCTCCTTGTCTCTCTATGTGTTCTCAGTTTATATAAGACCCAGCAAGAGATCTAATCAAAAGCCCCTTAACTGAATTTAATGTAATCAAAGGATCCCACAACCACAGGAATGGATTAGTTCAAGAACAATCTTTTCTGGGGTTCACAAAATTCAAACTGTTACAGGGTCTATTTCTGAACTCTCAATTCAATTCCATTGGTCAATATATCTATCCTTGTGCCAATACCATGCTGTTTTAACCACTGTACCTTTGTAATATGCTTCAAAGTCAGAAAGTGAGTCCTCCAATGTCGCTCTTCATTTTCAAGACGTTTTTGGCTTTTCAGGGCTCCTTATCTTTCCAAATAAATGTCATAATTAGATTTTCCATTTCTACAAAGAAGATTGTTGGAATTTTGATTGAGTTTGCATTGACTTTGTAAAACATTTTGGGTAGAATTGATATCTTAATGATTTTTAGTCTTCTAATCCATGAACACAGAATGTTCTTCCATCTATTAAGGTATTTGATTTCTTTTAGCACTGTTTTGTGCTTTTCTGTGTACGTCCCTGGTTAACTATATTCCTAGATACTTGATTCTTTTAGAGTAGTTATTGTAAATGGAATTTTATTTCTTGATTTCTCCCTCTTGTCTAAAGTTTTATTTTTGATTGGCTTTGTGTTAAGGATCTTCTTTGATGCTTGGTCAATCTTATTCTAGACCTTTGGAATACCCTGTGTTTGATAAGATTTTCTTAGCTTTTTCTTATGATTCTTGCCCTGGATATGCAGTACAATTTTTAAGATTGTACTTTTGTGTAACTGTTTCATCTCCAGAAGAAAACATCCTTTCCTCTGTTCCTTCTCTGGGAATTTTTATTGGTTCTGTTAGTTTTTGTGCAGAATTTTCCCTAGCTTCTATGATATGTTTAAATTCTCTCCCTCAGTCAGTGCCCCATTTTCCTTATAGTTTTCAGTTCTGGGAACTTCCTTCTTACAACAGTTCAGTTTAACACCCACCCCACATCCCTTAATTTATTTGTGAAGGTTTTCTGCCTCCGGTTTTAAAACTTCCCCCTTACAGTATCCTGTCCCAGGGAGCCAGGCAGGGTCAGTCCAGGAAGGTGGGTTACTCTAGAAATGTCCATTTTGCATTTAGGTGGTCCAGTCAACAGAAACTGGATTGAATGAGCACAGCACTATCCATCCACAGTTTTATGACAGTCTCTTTCTTTCTCTTTTTCCATCCTCTGGTATGTAGCATTCCTCAGGAGCTTGTGTTCCACCCTGGGTCTCTGTGGACTTGGGTCCCTGTGCCTGGATATATATGAGGTTCTAACTTGCTGCTGTGAGTGACTCTATAGACAGTGTCCCTGATGGGAGATGTGAGGGATCCAGGTCATTGCCTCTGAGCAACTCCCAAGCTGCACAGGACCAAGTGAGGGGAGGGAGTGGACACAGGTCAGGGACAGAAGTTTCCTACCTGATACTTTTCTTTGACTTCGATTGAGCATTTGTGGAGTCCTTCTCCAGTCTCTACTGTCCTTTTCAGTGTTCTAAGTAGGATTTGTCCTTTTATTCCCTGAATCTTGGAAGAGTTTTTTTCAGGGGATGTCTTACATTGCCATGTTAATAATGTCACCTCAGTGTTTAATTTCAATAATTTAAACTTAAATAGCCACATGTGATTAGTGCAGGGGTTCTTAACCTTTTTTGTTCCATGGACCCCTAGGTGCTGGTCAGGTGAAATGAATGCTACTGTAATTTATTTATTGCATACATTGATAAGTATGCTAGATTTCAATTAGAGGTCAGAGAAAATAAAGTAAGTTGATTTTTTTTTTTTTCAATTCAAGCTCACAGAATCCCTGGTTAAGAACCTCTGGACTAGTGGTTACCACAATGGACAATGCAGCAGCAGAGTATAAAATAAACTTCATGAGAGAGCGTCCTTGTCTATCTTGTTCACTGCCTTATCACTCACACCTAATATGCTATCCATACATAAAGGCACTCAACAGATAAGTAATAAATGGTTTACAGAAGAAATTTCTTCTTTACATTAATCTTAATTTCCATAACATAGTAGATTACAAAGTACTTTCATGTACATTATCTTATTTAAACCTTTCGATAACACTGTCAACCAGTATCATCCTCATTTGAAAGATGAAGAAATTAAGGCTCAGGGAAATGAGGTGACTTTCCCAAGATCACAGATGGTAAAAGGTATTACTGGGGAAATGGGTTTGGCTCAAGCAATTGGGCTCCCGTCTACTATATAGGAAGTCCAAGGTTCGATTCCCAGGGCTTCCTGGTGAAAAGCAAGCTGGCCCGCATGGTGAGCTGGCCTGCGTGGAGAGCTGGACCACACAGGAGTGCTGGCCCATGCAGAGAGCTGGCACAGCAAGATGATGCAACAAAAAGAGACACAGAGGAAAGACAATAAGAGACGCAGAAGACCAGGGAGCTGAGGTGGTGCAAGAGATCGAGCACCTCTTTCCCACTCCGGAAGGTCCCAGGATTGGTTCTCACTGCCGCCTAAAGAGAAGACAAGCAGACGCAGAAGACACAGAGAGCAGACAGAGAGTGCAAAACAATGGGGGTGGGAAAGAGTGTATAAAAAAATAAATAAATCTTAAAAAAAAAAAGGTATTACTGAAACATGAAATCTAGGCCTCTGATCATCAAATCTCATGCTTTTGTCTCCATATCATATTAATCAATTCAAATAAAGAATTTTTATACACACATATAGAGTACCATTTACCTAAAATTTATTTATGTCAAATTAAACAATTTAGCAAATAAAAAAACAGTAAATGCAGCTCAAAAAGGCACTAGTAAACTCGAACTTAAACATCCCTACAAGATATAAGTCAAACCCTAAAATCAGAAATATGTATGCTTAAATCTGGCTCCAGCAAAGACGATATATGTAAACTCTAGGGAGGTTATTTAACTTCTCCAAATATGTTTCTTCATTTTAAAAGCGGGCATAATATATACTTTATCTATACAGAGCTCTTGAAACTTAGACATAATTAATATAATGTACCTAACTGTGCACTGAAACAGACATTCAATAAATGATCAACTATTCTAATTAGGCATTGACAGATGGTTTCAATCTAAAACAAGGAAAAAAGGAATATAAAAAATACAAAAATAGAATAGCAACATACTTCTTTTCCCTTTAATCGAATATTGGCTGGAATCCCATCGGATTAAAGTCACTGACCTTATCATGTGGAAGAATACTGGCAGCAAGCTTTATCATGTGATAGATAAGTAGCCACTTCAGCTTTTGGCTAAATAAAGCCTGCCTACCATGTAACTAAATATCCAGCCATAGCAAAAGATGCATATGAATCTAGCAGTATTCTTACCAAGAATGTTCACATTCCACTGAAAACCAGGGGTACTTAAAGAGGCATAAGGACCATTTTAATTCATAGAATACAAGAGGCTTGTATTTCACTCTGAGGTAAATAAAAATCTGGGACTCACATGAACCCACCATTCAAGGAAGAATGCCTAGTTAAGGGGATGCTTTGGTAACATAAGCTAAACCTCTGTTCCATTCCCTGCCTCTACAGAAGTACCATAAATAATATAGCTCCTCTCAATAAAAAAGTATCAGATATGGATTCATACTATTAATAATTACAGAATGTCAAGCCTTGAAAGCTATATTTCCCCTACAGGGCAAGAACAGGAGCTGCTTACAGAATCCAGTTTTTAACACAGAAATTATTTGGGTTACTTTTGGCAGATAATTCTCTAACATAAAAAGTGGAGGCTCTGTAGCCTAGAATATAAGAAGTATCTGTCAGGTAAATGGCTTTGAGGAAATGCTGTAAGATCAGATATTTTCTTCTCAAAACTGGAACAAATTTTTAAAATTCTCTAAGCTCAAATCTGTAGCTGGCAAATGTGAAATAAAAAGTAAAACTCTGAGAAGTTCTAACTTTTATCACAGAAATGTTTTGGGTGTCCACTAGAATCACTGGGAAGATTTGTAAAAGTGTAAGAAAGGTGATGGGGTCAGCTTTAGAAAACAACATGTTGTTTAATGTGGACGTGCTTCAATCCAGGAAACTATAAATGCATTATTTTTTTTCCTTTCATCCTTTCAATTTAGAAGGTACATGGTCTGAATTTAGGGTTACTATCTATTTTCAATATGCGTAAGTCATTGCTAAATATATGAACTTGAGAAGTCAAATAGTCCCTTTTGCCATTCTTTATATAAAAAGAAAAAAAATCAGCGTGTATATATCACCTTGTACCTACAGTGGACATCTATTTGTTGCTGCTCCCAGGCCACCTGTCTCAGTGGACAGAGCTAGGGAATGTGGGTATATTAATTTATAAATAAAAATAATATATAATCAGTAAATATATAAACATATCCACACACTATCATCTATATTTATTTCTATATCTATATATATTTTAAAAACATGTGTTAACACTTGTCTTAGTATGCCAGGCTGCCACGACAAATATCACACAGTGGATTGATTTAAAAACAGCATTTATTGTCTCATGGTTTCTGAGGCTAGAAGTCCAAAATCAAGAGGTAAACAAGGTTACACTTTCTTCTGGGAGTCTGTTGGCTTGCTGCGATCCTTGGGCTCCTGGCTTGTATCTCTGCCTCCTGTCACGTGGTGGTATCTCTTTCCTTGTGGATGATCTTCCAGTTTTGCTGACTTCTGAATTCTGGCTTTTGACTCCTGTGTGGCCTTCTGTGACTGTGTCTGAATTTCTTCTGCTTATAAAGGACTCCAGTAATATACATTAAGATCCACCCTGATTCAGATGGGCTATACCTTAACTAAAAATAACATTTTCGAAAGATTCTATTTATAAAGGGGTTCACACACTTTATAAATAGAAATGCAGATTAAGATTAAGAACCCATCTTTTTTTTTGTTTGTTACATATCCCCCCCCTTCTGCCTGCTCTCACTGTATCCATCTTTGCGTTCCTCTGCGTCTGCTCTGTCTCCCCCGGTTTGCGGCGACGCACCGAGTCAGCTCACCGCGCAGGTGGCTCTGCTCCGTTCGCGGGCGACTTGCCCTGCCCGTGGTGGCTTTGGCTTGCCCGTGGCAGTTTTTTGCCCTGCCCACGGCAGCTCTGCCCTGCCCACAGCGGCTTACCCTTCTCAAGGCGGTCTGCCTGCTTGGAGAGGCCCCCGGGAACTGAATCCGGGGCCTCCCATGTGGTGAACCAGCGCCCTATCCACTGGGCTACAGCCGGCCCCCAAGAATCCATCTTTTGAGGAGGACATAATTCAATCTACCACAACACTGATACTTCCAATTCATCACCACAGTTTTTCTCTTCTCCCTTGCCATATCTATAACTTTTCTCCTAGCAGAGTGCATCCTGCATTCCATCATCCTTAATGTATCCTTATGTATTTGACATAATTACCCTATATGTAACCAGTCTCCCTATGTATGTTATATCTCTCAGCTCAGGTTCTAACCTCCCATGTTGGGCTCTCCTGCCCTCCTCACTTTGCTTGGGTTTCAAAACTTTTGCCAGGCTCCCCTTCACTCAAGTCTGACAGATCCTGCCAGGCAACCCTTCCATAGAGATGCCCTCCCTCTTCACTCTGCTCTCATTCCCCTTGATAGGCTGTGGCTCCCAACCCTACATGGAAGCCCCCCGCCCCCCCTTCACCTTGTATGGACTCTGAGTCTCAACACCACACCACCCTCAGCTTGACTGCCCTCCTTACCCTGGGCAGGCTCTGATACCCTTCCGAATGTACCACTGATGCCCATCCCACCTGTACCACCACAAGTATATGTGGTCCTGCCTCACCTAATGGATTCAGGACTGATTTTTTCCCCCTCATTGTGGGAGGGGTAACTGGAGGGAAAGAAGAAGGGTTGTTTTCATTAATTAGTTGCAATAATTTTCTAAGGAGATATTTCTTTTCATCTACTATTTAGTTACTGAATTCATATAGGAAATGCAAAAAATGCAGATTCTTTCTCTTTATTTACTAGTTTTCAAACTAATGAATTGGTTTCCTATCATCCTCTGAAGGTGACCAATTAATTGTTTTTAAAATCATTATGAACTCACAGTTTTAATTTATTTGATAGGTTTCAATCAGTTGTAATTATTATCTTTTTTCAAGCTCTAACTTGTGGCCAGTGGGAGACCTGTTGGCTCCTAAGTCCTCTGACAAGACACTAGCAATCTCTGAGAGCTCCCCTACCCTCTGGTATGACAAGTCATTCAGATCTAGAATCTGACATTTCTCCAAGAAGCCTTGTTTATTTTAGTGAGAAATGACATTTAAACCCCCAAATTAATGTGCATTAGGAATGCTCCCTGCTAGTGGGTTGTTCATTGTTTACTGTACACACACACACACACAAATATATGAGCATGTGTATATATGTATGTGCATGCAGACACCCCACTTTTTTTAAAAAAGATAAATACTTCATAAATCCATGTAATTTGAATTAAGCCTAATCTCTATTTTACCTAAGCTCTATTACAGGGGTTTTACCTAATCTCTATTACATTAAAACTGTGGCAGATTGAATTACTTACCCTAGAAAAACATGTTCCTAATCTTAACCAATTCTTGTGGTATGAAATCATTGTAAATAGTACCTTTTGATGAGGTTATTTTTAGTTAAGTGTGGCCAACTGAATCAGGATGAGTCTTAATCCTATTACTGGAAGACTAATAGAAAAGGCCACATAGAGAATGACAGAAAAGAAGCCAGAAGTCAAAGGATCCCAGAAGAGAAAGAAGACATCGTTATTTGCATTGCCATATTACAGAAAAACCAAAGACCAAAGACAGGCAGTATGCAGCCCCATCACACCAGTCTTCAGGAAGAAAGTATCACCTTGCTGACTGATGCCTTGCTTTTGAACCTCCCCTAAGCTCAAAACCATACGCCAATAAATGTCACCATTTCAGCCAACCAATTGTATGGTATTTGTTTTAGCAGCTGTGGAAATTATGTCTTTTCTTCCACACCAATAATTCAGTTCCTCAGGCACATAGGATCAAAGAATTCTAGTATCCTTAACCTCCTTTACTTTATCCCACATTGCATGCACAACAGTCTTAGAATAACATTACTAATAATATAAATACCAACATAATTAGAGAATGTTTAAATTTTTTGCATATATTTCCCCACCAGTTTTTCTTCTAGTTACACTATAAAATTATCTGAGATTTAACCATAACATATATATTCTCTTCCTTTTAGTCATCATAAAGTTATAGTTCTACAAGAAAACTGTCACTTTAATGTTCATCACCAATCCTTATGTTGATGTCTCTTTAATCATTTTGATTAGTGGTATTTAAGATCCTCAAGGAAAGAAAATGTAAGTGAAGGATTTTGTAATTGGCAAAATTGATTTGGGGAAGCACAAAAGGGCACAAAATTTCCTAACTCATTTTATGAGGCCAGCATTACCCTAATACCAAAGACAATGATACCAGAAGAAAAGAAAATTATAGACCAATATACCTTATGATTATAAATGCCAAAATCCTCAACAAAATACTGGCCAACCAAGACCAGCAGCATATTAAAAGGATTGTACACCTTCACCAATTTGTGGTATTTATGTCAGGAATGTAGATGAAAATCAATCCATGTAATACCCCACATTACTAGAAGGAAGGGGGAAAAATCAGATGATCATCTCAATTTCTCAAACGAAAAAAGGCATTTGACAAAATCCAGCACCCTTTCTTCTAAAATCCCTCAGCAAACAAGGAACAGAAAGAAACTTGCTCAAGAGGATAAGGACCATATATTAAAAGCCCACACTAACATCATATTCAATGGTGAAAGACCAAAAGCTTTCCCACTAATATCAGGAACAAGATAAGGATGCCAACATTACAAATGCTATTTAACATTGCTCTGGAAATGCTAGCCAGGGCAATAAGTTAGAAAAAAAGAAATAAAGGACATCCAAACCAGAAAGGAAGAAGTAAAACTATACCTATTTGCAAATGTCATAATCCTATACATAGAAAAGCCCAAAGAATCTACAAGAAAGTTGACAGAGTTTATAAATGAATTCAGAAAGGGGCAGGGTACAAGATCAATGCACAAAAATTAGTGGTGTTCGTATACACCAGCAATGAACACTCTGAAAAGGAAATCAAGAAAAACAGTTCCATTTACAATAGCAACAAAAAAAATAACATATCTAGAATTAAATTTAACCAAGGATGCAAAGAAATTGTATGCAGAAAAATATAAATCATTGCCGGAAGAAATTAAAGAAGACTTAATAAATGGAAAGATATCACATGGTCATGGGTTGGAAGACTTAATATATTTTAGGATGTCAACAGTACCATATAGATTCAGTGCAATTTTGATCAAAATTTCAACAGCCTTCTTTACAGAAATGGAAAAGCCAATCATCAAATTCATATGGAAAGGCAAAGGGCCCCGAATAGCCAAAAACATCTTGATAAAGAAGAAAAATGTAGGCGAAGTTACACTTTCTGATTTCAAACTTATTACAAGGCTCTAGTAATGAAAACTGTGGTACTAGAACAAGGAGAGACATATAGACCGATGAAATAGAATTGAGAGATCAGAAATAAAACCACTTAACTATGACAAATTGATTTCTGACAATAGTACCAAGTCTACTCAATGGGGAAAAATAGACTCCTTAACAAATGCTGCTGGGAAAACTGGCTATCCACATACAAAAGAGTGAAGGTAGACCCCTGTCTTACACCATATACAAAAATTAACTCAAAATGGATGAACCACCTAAATACAGGAGATAATAGTATAAAATTTTAGAAAAAAGGCACAGGGAAATATCTTTAGGACTTTGTTTTAAGCAATAGATTCTTAGACTTTATACCAAAAGCAAAAGCATCAAAAATTAGATAAAATCGACTTCATTAAACACTTGTGTGCAAAGAATATTATCAAGAAAGTGAAAAGACAACTAACAGAATGGGAGAAAATATTTAGAAATCAAATATCTGATAAGGGCTTAATATGTAGAATATATAAGGAACTCCTACAACTAAACAACAAAAGACAAACAACCCAATTAAAAATGGGCAAAGGACTTCAATGGATATTTCTCCAAAGAAGATATCTAATGGCCAAAAAAACACATGAAAAGATGCTTAACATCACTAGTCATCAGGAAAATATAAATTGAAACCACAATGAAACACCACCTTATACCCATTAGAATGGCCATTATTTAATAAATAAAAAATAAATGCTGGTGAGGATGTGGAGAAATAGGAAGCTTCCTACTTTGTCAGTGGGAAAGTAAAATGGTGCAGCTGCTGTGGAAAACAGCTTGGTGGCTCCTCAAAAAGTTAAATATAGAACTACAATATGACCCAGCAATTCCACTCCTAGATTTATACCCAAAAGAATTCAAGCAGGGACTTGAACATGTATTTGTATACCAATGTTTATAGCAGCTTTATTCACAATAGCCAAAGGTGGAAGCAACCCAAGCTTCCATGTACAGATGAATTGATAAACAAAATGTGGTATATATACAAAATGTAATATTATTCAGCTGTAAAAAGGTATGAAATTCTGGTATATGCTACAACACTGATGAAGCTTGAAGACATCATGTTAAGTGAAGTAAGTCAGACACAAAAGGTCAGAAAGCATATGATTCCACTTATAGGAAACAGCTAGAATATGCAAAATCATAAAGACAGAATGTAAGAGTACAGGTTATGGAGGGGGACTCAGAGGAATGGGGAGTTAATGCATAATGGATACAAGGCCTCTGGGGTGACGAAAAGTTTTGTTAATGGATTGTGGTGTAGGTAGTAAAACACTGTGAATGAGCCCATCTAATGGTATTCTTGATGGGCTGAGATGGGAAATTTTATATTTATATAAGTTACCACATTTTTTTTTTAAAAGAGAGACTAAAGAGTTAATTCCATTTAAATGTAATCCATTATCCTGGACTGGATATTATAAAGAAGATGTACAAAAGAACAATATTGGGACAACTGAAACAATCAGAATAAAAACTATATGCTTTTATCAATGTTAAATTTCTTAAACTTGAAAACAGCATTTAATGTAGTTATATAAATGAATATTGGGGGCCGACTGGATAGCCCAGTGGATAGGGCGTCGGCATACCACATGGGAGGCCCCAGGTTCGGTTCCCGGGGACCTCTCCTAGCGGGCAGACCGCCTTGAGAATGGCAAGCCGCCATGGGCGGGCCAGAGCCGCCGTGGGCAGGGCAAAAAAACTGCCACGGACAGGCAAAAGCCGCCACGGGCAGGGCAGGTCGC
>PVKH010013407.1:0-16853 GCA_004027955.1 Chaetophractus vellerosus | reverse complement strand
TTTATCTTGATGGGTTAGTTCAGTTGATCAGCTTCTCTCTTTGCTTTAGAGTTTTATTTGGTTTGTAATTCTGTGTGTGTATTAAGATTTCTCATTGATACTTTCTTACCCTTGTTGTATTTCCTTGATTTTTTCTATGTTCCTTTGAAGGACGAAGTTTTAGGGCCAGAGCATTCGAAAGGGGTGAAAAAGGAGAAGGGATAATAATAGTATTGAGTAGAGTTCAAGGGGGGCCTTATTAGATTTAGCAGATTGAAATTTTAACTAATGTATGTAGTGTAGAGTGATAGGGGAAAAATTGGAGTACCAGCTCCAATTAGAGGAAATATATATATATATAGTACTTTATATGCCCTTTCTGTGTTCCTCTGAAGGAAGAAGATTAGGGCCAGAGCATTCAAAAAGGGTGAAGAAGGAGAAGGGATAATAATAGTACTAATAAATTTAGAAGAGGGGCCTTATTAGATTTAGCAAATTAAATATTTAACACATGTAGGCAGCATATAGTGGTAGGGGGAAAATTGGAGTGTCTACTCCAAATAGAGAGAAAAGAAATGTAAATAGAGAGAGTATTTTATAAGACCAGAATGATGAGAGAGAGAAAACTAATAACGAATAGGCTGAAAGGAAGGAGCTAGCATAAATTGAAAGAGATAAAGGAGAACAGAGTAGCCAAGATAGAAATTAACAGGGGAGAAATTGGGAGTAAATGAAAAAAGATGGAAAATAAGAACCAGACAGAAAACTAGAGGTCGAAAGATGAAGGAAGGAGAGGAGATAGTGTTGGTAAACACAGTCAGTATACACAGCGGATGGTAAGTCAAGGATAAGGAAGACCAGCAAAGAAGAAGAAAGCTATCAGTACCTAATTAAGAAACAAACAAACCAGCAAAAAACAAAGTAACAAAGGAACAAACAAATAAAATTTTAAAAAAAATGGTAAACCGCAGTTTGTTTCCTTTGGGGACTTGTTGAGCCTCACAGCCTGTGTTCATTAACCAATTGCCTTGCAGCTTTCTCTCTGCAGGCTTTGAGGCAATATTTAGCAATTAAAGCAGGTCTATATGTTTCAATTTATTTTTTATGAAATTGGGGACCTTAAAGAACTCCTCTTCTAGACCACCCCCTCCTGTGAGAGGACCCATGATAGGTTCGTGGAAACTTGTCTAGTATTTCCCTCTATCTTCTTTGGGCGTGCTGTTTTACTCAGCCCGGAACTTTTAGTAGGCCAGAACTTACCTTTGCACCCTTTGCGTCTGCACACCGGTAAGGAGTTTCTCCAATTCCCTTCAGCAGCCGTTTCCTTCCAGCTGTTTTTTTCCCCCTTCAGCGGCCGTTTCTCGCCGGCTGATTTTTCTTTAGTTTTTTTTTATTTTTCTTCTTGTAAACTACCTGTGAGTTCAGGCAACCAAACCCACGGAAACCCTTTCCACCCCTGTCAGACCCTCCCACTCTCGGGGCCCTCCACCCCCCTCACAGATCCAGTGGTGAGGCTGCCGGCCTCCCTTCACCCTCCCCAGGAATGGAACTGCACCCCCGAGTTACCTGCAGGGGCACAGAGAACCCACGATTTTATGCTGCACGGCTCAACTCACACTCCATTCGCCTCCAGACCGATGGAGCTGATATTCCTGTGCCCCAAGCTCCCTGTAAAGACCACGCTCCTCTGCTCCTGCTCCCAATCGGCCACCCCCTACCTGAAAGCCGGTGAGTGCTACCAAATCCTTGTAATTTTTAGAAACTTTGTTCTAGATTTCTCAGGGCTTTCTACATATAGGATCATATCTTCTGAAAATATTGAAATTTTTACTTTTTCTTTTCCAATTTAGATGCCTTAAATATCTTTTTCTTGGCTCACTGTTCAAGCAAGTACTTTTAAGACAATCTTAAATAAGAGTGGATATAGTGGGCATCCTAGACTTGTTCCTGATCTCAGAGGGAGGGTTTTATGATTTCACCATTGGAAATAATGTTAGCTTTGTGTTTTTTATATATACCCTTTATCATATTCAGATATTTTCTTTCTATTCCAATTTTTGCAGTTTTTTATCAGCATGGGGTGCTGTATTTTCTTAAATGCTTTTTCTGCATCTATAGAGATGATCATGTGATTTTTTTTCTTTCAATCTGTTTATGTGGTGTATTACCTTGATTGGTTTTCTTATATTGAATCATCCTTGCATACCCGGGATGAAACCAACTTTGTCATGTTGTATAATTATATTGGTATGTTCTTGAATGTGATTAACAAGAATTTTGTTGAGGATTTTAGCATCTAGATTCATTACAGAAATTGCTCTGTAATTTTCCTTTCTTGTGGTATTTTGTTTGACTTTGGTATTAGGGTAATGTTGGCATCATAGAATGAGTTAGGCAATGTTTGCTCTACTTCTATTTTATGGAAGAGCTTGAGCAGGATTGGTGTTAGCTCTTTCCAGAATGTTTGATAGAATTCAGCTCTGAAGCCATCTAGTCCTGGGCTTTTCTTAGTTGGGAGGTTTTTGATGACTGAGTCTATCCCTTTACTTGTAATTGGGCTGTAGACTTCATCAATTTCTCAATGTAGGCTGTTTTTGAGTCTAGGAATTTGTCCATTTCCTCTAAATTATCATTCTTGTTGGTATATTTTTTTCAAAGTATCCTCTTATGATAGTCTTTATTTCTGTGGGTTCAGTAGTGCTATCCCCTTCTTCATTCCTGATTTTGGGTATTTGCATCTACACTCTGTTTTTCTTTGTTAGTTTGGCTAAGGGTTTGCCAATTCTATTGATCTTCTTGAAGAACCAGCTTCTGGTTTTGTTCATTTTTTCTAGTGCTTTCCTATTTTCTATTTCATTTAGTTCTGCTCTAATCTTTTTTATTTCCTTCTTTCTAATTTATTTGGGATAGTTTCCCCTTGTTTTCTACAATTCCTTCAGGTGTACAATTAGGTCTTCAATTTTAGTTCTTTCTTCTTTTATAATATATCCATTTATGGCTAAGAACTTCCCTCTCAGTACTGCCTTGGCTGCATTCCATGGGTTTTGATATATTGCATTGTCAATTTCATTCATTCAATGTAGTTACTGATTTCTTATGAGATTGCCTCATTGACCCACTGTTTATCTAAGAGTGTGTTGTTTAACTTCCATGTCTTTGTGCCTAATCTGTTCCTCTGGTCTTTAATGATTTCCAATTTTATTCCATTGTGGTCAGAGAAATTACTTTGTATAATCTCAAACTTTCTGAATTCGTTAAGAGTTGTTCTGTGGCCTAGCATGTGGTCTTTCATGGAGTATGATTCATGTGTGCTTAAGAAGAATGTATATCCCACTGTATTTGGGTGTAGTGTTTTGTATATGTATATTAGTTCCAGGTCCTCTAATTAATTATTGAGTGTCTTTGTTTCTTCATTCTCTACCTTGATGTAGTCTAATGGTGTTAATGATGTATTAAAGTACCCCAATATAAATTTAGAGGTATTTATTTCTCCAATTAGGATTTCCAGAGTTTGCCTCATGTACTTTGAGACACCCTGGTTAGGTGCATAAATGTTTATGATTGTTCTTTCTTCATGAAAGATTACCCATTTTACTAATATATAGTGTCCATCTTTGTCTTTTACAATAGTTTTGCATTTAAAGTCTATTGGACCCATTATCAGGATAGCTACTCCTGCCTTTTTTGGTTATTGTTTAATTTTAATATTGTTTTTCAGCCTCCTTGAATCCCTGGGTATATGGTGGGTTTCATCTACAAAGCAAATAGGTGGATCATATGTCCTTATCCAATCTGCCAATGTGTATCACATGACTGGTGCGTTTAAACCACTAACATTCAGTGTTATTACTCCCAATGAATTTCTTATATCATCCATATTTACTTTTGTGTTTATGTATGTAATCTATTGTTTTTTATTTCTCTTTTTGTCTTCTTAGAGTTCTTATACTCTCCTCCAACTCTCTCTCTCTCTCTCTCCTGTTTTTTCCTTTCAACCTGTAGAATTTCATTTGGTATTTCTTGAAGTGCAGGTTTATTATTGGCATACTCTCTTAATTTCTGTTTATCTGTGAATATTTTGAATTCTCCATTATTTTTGAATGCCAGTTTTGCTGGATAGAGAATTTGTGGCTGCAAGTTTTTTCTTTTAGAACTTTGACTATGTCACACCTCTGTCTTCTTGCCTCCATGGTTTCAGATGAAAAATCAGCACTTAATCTTATTGTGCTTCCCTTTTATGTGATGGTTCTTTTTTCTCTTGCTTCCTTGAGTATTTTCTTTTTGTCTTGAGCATTGGATATTTTGATAATTATATATCTTTGCATAGTCCTGTTGGGATTTATACTGCTTTTGTGTGCTGTATCATCTGTACATGTACATCCATCTCCTTCAATAGGGTTGGGAAACTTTCAGGCATTATTTCCTTCAACACCCCTTCTTTTCCCTTTATCTTCTCTGCTCCTTCTGGGATGCCTATAAGACATATGTTTGTGTGTTTTGTGTTATTGTTTAAATCCCTGAGTCCCTGCAGATATTTTAAATATATGTTCTACTATCTGTTTGATGTACTGTCTTCCATATCACTAATTCTTTCTTCTGCCTGTTTAAATCTGCTGTTATGTGAATCCATTATCTTTTTTTATTACATGGAGTATGCAAATCATCAGCATCATATCCATTATCTTTTTATGTATGTTTACAATTCCCTCAATATATTCTTCCAGTGTCTTCTTAATATCCTTAGTCTCTTACTTCATTTCATTACGTTAGTCCATGATATTTGTTTTGACAGCCTTGAGTAGCTCTTCAATATTCAACTCCTTGCACTGAGAGAGTTGAACCTGTATGCCAAATGTTAGGGGGAATGTTTTCTTCACCTCACTGCACTAGGGGTGCTAAGACTCTAACCCAAATATTGGGTAAGGTGTGGCAATCACCCCAACACTCTTGGAGGATGAAGTCTGAAGCTTGGTGGACACCCAGATGCTTGATGAGGGTGGAACCAAGAAATGGCTGTTGGGCAAGCCTGTGGAAAGGGTGGGTTCCCATGTGGCCCCAAGGAGAGGAAACCATCATCTTAACAATGACTCTCAGACTTTGAAATGGAATGGAGGTTGCCCTGCAATTTTGCTGAGCTGTAGTGGATCCATGACTCATGTTTATCATCTCAGTTTCTCCTTACGATAATTTAAATGTGTATTCTTTGTCTTTCCTTTTGTGTATTGGAAGCAGTTAAATTGTTTTGTAAGTTTCAGAGTTCTACAGCTAGAAGGGATTTTGCCTGGAGACAAACTGTTTTTCTTTGAACGGATTTTGATATGATTTTTTACTTGCAATTGTTACTAATTTAAGGTTTTTTGAATATTGTAATGTATTTTTGGAATTCATAGGGTGGAGTGTAATGGTTTGACAGTTTTGTTTAATTATGAATTCCAAAAATATAAATTGTATTATGCTTGTAACTGATCTGTTCATCTGGGCATGGTTAAATTATGATTAGCATGTTGACTGCCACATCCATGGGACTTGAGCCCCACCCCTCAGTGGGCATGGTCTGAAGTATAAAAGGCTAGCAAAAGCCAGCAGTGATGAGAGAAGCAGATTGGAGAAGCAGATTTGGAGAAGCAGATTTGAGAAGCAGTTCTGATGTTGGAGTGAGCCATTTGCCCAATAGTCTACAGCTGGCTTTGTGGAGAGACACAAAGTGTAGAGAGCCTCATGGTCTACAGCTGAACTTGTGGAGGAAGCAGAAGCTAAGCCTGGAGAGAAACTCAGCCCTGGCAGGAGAGGAACCTAAAGGCCTGAGCCCTTGCAGACATCGGCAGCTGTCTTGCTCCAACACGTGGACTTTGGTGAGGGATGAAATTTGTGCTTTGTGGCCTGGTAACTGTAAGCTTCTACCCCAAATAAATACCCTTTATAAAGACTGACCAATTTTGGTATATTTCAAAAAGCACCCCTTTGGCTGACTAATACAATGGGTTTCTTCAGTTGATTATCTTCTCTCTCTGCTCTAAGGTTTTATTTACGTGATGGCTCTGTGTGTGTTTTAATTTTTCTCTTGGACACTTTCTCCTCTTGTTCTGTTTCCTTGCTTTTTTCTATGTTCCCCTGAAGGGAAAAGATTAGGGCCCAAGGACTAGAAAGGGGTAAGAAAGGAAAAAGGATAATAGTAATATTGATTAAAGTTAGAAGAGGGGCATTTTAAGACTTAGTAAAATGAATATTTAACTCATGTAGTCAGTGTAGAGTAATAGGGAAAAATGTGGAATCTCTACAATGGAATTGGAAACCAACTAGTGCAAAATATAAATAATTTAAAAGGCCATAATGATGAGGAGAGAGAGAGAGAGAAAAGAGACAGTTGAAAGGAAAAGTTAATAATAGTAATAATAAAGAAAAGAGTATATATAATATATAAATCCACACTCATAAAATTGTGGACAAATGAAAAAAGATGGAATGTAAAAACCACAACAGAAAGCAGAAGGTAGAAAGATCAATGACGGTAAGAGATATCATTGGTAGACAAAATCAATATACACAGAGAATGGGAAATCAAGGAAGAAGAAGCACAGTAAAGAAGAAACAAGCTAGCAGCTTGATTTTATCTTGAGCTATCCACCCAGTTGTCCCTAGGTTCTCATTCCATGGCCTCCCAGAACAGACCACTTGAGCAGGATCCTGTCCCCAATCAGCTGTCCTCTGCAAGAGAGGTGCTGAATGCCCACCTAAACTGATGCTATCTTGCACCCCCACTCTCCCTCAAGAACTGTTAAAGGAAAAGCCTTATAAAGTGCAAATGAAAATTATACCTATAAAATAAAGAATAATCTCAAATCACTCATGTGATTGGAATCTAAAAACAAATGTTATGTTACAAATAACTCAGAACATAAATGATGACTGAAATTATAAAAAAAGGTTATACTGAATTATAAGGAAAATACTGCATATAAAAATATATGAAACAATACTTAAGTGTAGTTTTATATAATATTGTAATATTATATTTTGGTATTAATGCAAAACTAAAATATTAAAGCAGTTTTCATTGAAAAAAAGAAATAAAAAATGTAAAACTAAAGAAACAAAAAAAAAATAGGTTAGACATAATATAAAAGCCAAAATTTGAATTAGTGCAGCTTGAAAATGATTCTTAAGTTTCTGCTTCTGTGTAATAGGTTGAAATTTACTGGGGAACATTAGTTCCATCCTGACAATGAGAAAAAGCTTAATAAACTATATAACAGAATATTTAATGTCCTACCAGAGGATTCATGTTTAAGACCATCAAGTGAACAACTAAACTCCAGAGGGTGAGAAGCCCCTCCAAGGAGAGAAAGGATTTGTAAACTGGTTTCACCTTTGTTGGAGCATGGGAGACTGAAGAGTGAGTAAACATTTGGTGAATATTGATTTTAATGTCATAGGTGTGGAAAGGATTGATGAATGAATAAGATGATTAGAGTGAAATGAGAATTTAGAGAATAGTATGAATTATTAAATAATGATATGTTAGTTAAAGTCAATTCTGTTATGATTATAAAGTAAATATTGTGGATCATTGAAGCATTTTATTTCCTTTTTATGAATCACTGAATTAAAACAATTGTTTTGTTTTGTTTTTATTAGCCACCTTGTGTGTTTTACAAAACATAGATACTATATAAATATATCACCCCATCACCATCATTTTACTTTGATGTGAAACATTTGTAAGAATGATGAGAGAATATCATCAAAATAATATGACTAACTATAATCCATATCTTACATGTGTGTATTTTCCTATCAATGTGCCTTATTATTAACACCATGTATCTTAATTGTATATTTTGTGGCCTATGAAAGATTTGTCTCATATTGTGCTGTTAACCACAATAGACCATCCACCGTAGGGTTCACTTTGTTTCACAGACCCATGAGTATTCTGAGGACATAGATACCCTCAATATTATAACAGCTTTAGTATCTTGACAGCATTTCACTTTAAAATTCAGTCATGATTATTTTCAAAATTTACCCTGTACACTTGGTAAGTCTTAGATGTATTTAATGTTGCAATAAAACTTTTCTCCAATGAAATTAAAGCAGGATTAATAACAGCATATTTTGCCCAGAGAACCAAATAACCAATATTTCCAAGATTCATACATTCATCAACTTGGATTTCTGAGATAATTGAAAAAAATGGAGGGAATAGTTAAACTAATATGGCTGACAATAGACTTTAAATGGAAATTTTTTGTAAAAGAGAAAGGACACTATTTATCAATAAGAGGGGCACTCTATCAAGAAGAAAGATCAATCAAAAATATTTATGCAACCAATTAGGGTTCCACAAAATACATGAGGAAAACAGTGGCAAAATTAAGGTGAGAAATAGATGCCTGTACATTCATAGTGGGCAAATTTAATACACCATTATCACCATTATACAGAACATCTCAACAGAGTGTTAATAAAGAAAAAGAGAACTTGAATAATACGTTGGAAGAATTAGAGCTAATAGACATATACTACACTTCTGGAGTGCACATGGGTCATTCACTAGGATTGCCCACATGCTAGGTTACAGAACAAGTGTCAATGAATTTAGAAAGATCCAAATTATGCAGAGTAATTTCTCTTTTCCAAAAGGAATGAAGCTGGAAATTATAAGGGACAGATAAACAAAATAGGCAAAAAGATATGGAAGTTAAACACACTCTTAGACAATCAGTGGATCAAGGGGGAAATTGCAAAAGAAATCAATATCTTGAAACAAATGAAAATGAGAACACAATGTGTTGAAACCTATGGGTAGCAGCAAAAACAGTGCTGAAAGGGAAATTTATAGCCATAAATGCTTATATTAAAAAAGAAAAAGAGCTAAAATCAAAGATCTACAGAACACCTGGAGGAATTAGAAAAAGAACAACAAACTAACACCAAAGCAAGCAGAAAGAAAGAAAATAACAAAGATTAGAGAACTAAATGAAATTGACAATAAAAATTTAGGCAAATTTAACAAAACCAAAAGCTAGTATTTTTAGAAAATTAAAAAAATTGACAAACATTAACTAGCAAACAAAAAAGATTGAAGATGCAAATATATTAAAATAAAATAAAATAAAAATCAAGAGAAGGAATATCACCACTGTTAACACAGAAATGAAGAGTATTATCAGAGGATAATTTGAAAAATCATATGTCAACAAAATGAATAACCTAGGGGAAATGGACAAATTTCAAGAAACATACAGGCAGCCTACATTGATGAAAGAAGAAATAAAAAATAAACAGAACAAAGAGAAGTAACAAATTTAAATTTGTCACAACCCTCACAACTTCCAAAAGACCAGGACATTGGTTAATTCTACGAATCCTTACACACAGAACAAACACCAATCCTACATAAACATCCAAAAAATAGAAGTGTAGAGAACATTACCTAACTCATTCGGTGATGCCAACATCACACTAATACCAAGGCCACATTAAAAAAAAAAAAACACTGGAAAAGAAAACTACAGACCAATCTCTCTAACTCAGAGGCCAAAATAGTCAAGAAAATATTTGTCAATCATATTCAACAACACATCAAATGAATTACACACCAAGATCAAGTGGGTTTCATCCCTGGTATGCAAGGATGCTTTGACAAAAGTAGATCAATCAAATACAACACATTAACAGTTTGAAAGAAAATAATCACATGATCAACTCTATTGACACAGGAAACACTTCAAAAGAAAGGAATAAAAGGAAACTTCCTCATCTTGATAAATTAGAATTTATGAAAAACCCACCGCTAACATCATACTCAATGGTGAAATGCTAAAGACTTTCACTCTAAGATCTGGAACAAGACAAGGATGTCCTATGTCACTCTTCTTATTTAACACTTTGTTAGAAATACTTGCTTGAGCACTTACACAAGAAAAGGGAAAAAGAGATTTAGAATTGGAAAGGAAGAAGTAAATATTTCACTGTTTGAAATGATCCTGTATGTAGAAAGCCCAGAAAAACATATGGCAAAGATTTTACAGCTGATAAGTGAGTTTAGTAAAGTGCAAGGATATAAGATCAACACACAGAAGTCTGTCACATTTCTGTCCACAATAATGAGCAATCTGAGGAGGAAATAAAGAAAAGAATTCCATTTACAATAGCAACAAAAGAATCAATATCTAAGAATAAATTTATCTAAAGATGTAAAGGACTTCTATAGAGAAAATTACACAACATTGTTAAAGGAAGTCAAAGAAGACCTAAATAAATGGAGGAAAATTTCCTGTTCATGGATTGGAAGACTAATCATCATTAAGGTTTCTTTTCTATCCATATTGATTTACTGAATTAACAGAACCCTGATAAAATTTACAACAGCATATTTTACTGAGCTGGAAATGACAATTATTAAATTTACTTCAAAGAGCAAGGTGTCCTGAATAGCCAAGAACATATTTAAAAAATAAAACTAGAGCAATCACACTAAATGACTTTAAAGAATACTACAAAGCTACAGTGGTCAAAACTGCATGGTATTGGCATAAGGATAGATATTCTGCCCAATGGAACTGAAGAGAAAATTATGATACAGATTGTCATATATATAGTCAACTGATATTCAACAAGTCCAAGAAGCCCACTGTATTTCTACAGAATGGCCTTTACAATAAATGGTGCTGGGAGATCTGGATATCCATAACCATAAGAATGAGAGAAGATCACAATCACACACCCTATACAAAAAATTAACTCATGATGGATCAAAGGCCTAAATATAAAAGCCAAGACCATTAAGCACCTAGAAGATAATATAGAGTAGCATCTATGAGATCTTGTAGTAGGAAATGGTCTCCTAAATTCTACACCCAAAGTGTGAGCAACTAAATAAAAAATACATAAATGGGACCTACTCAAAATTAATTTAAAAAATTATACTTCAAACGAGTTTGTCAAGAAAATGAAAACACAGTCTATTCAATGGGGGAAAAATAATGGGAATCCCTCCAATAAGGATCTAATATTCAGCATATATTAAAAAATACAACATCTCAAACATAAAAAGACAATCAACCCATTTAAAAAATTGGCAACTGATTTCAATAGATACTTTTCCAAAGAGGAAACACAAATGGGTGAAAATCATATAAAAAGATGCTGTTCATCACAAGTTATTAGAGAAATGCAAATCAAAACTGCAAGGAAATGTCATCATACATGTATTAAACTAGAAGCTATTTTTAAAAATCAGAGAACTACAAGTGTTAGAGGGGATCTAGGTAAAAGTGAACCCTTATCTACTGCTGGTGGGAAAATAGTATGGAACAGCCATTGTGGAGGACAGTTTCATGGTTCCTCAAGAAGGTATAGAATTGCCATATGATCCAGCAATACCACTGCTAGGTACATATCTATGGAAGTTTGATATTATTGGTGAATTCCAAAAAGAAATATTATGTTTGTAAACTGTTTTGTTCCTCTAGGCATGATACACTTTGATTGTATTAAAATTCAGAGGTTTCACTTTGGCTTGATTAAATTAAAATTAGGGCTTTTGATTCAGCCATGTCAGTAGGATGTTGTGTCCCCACCACCTTGGTGGTTGGAGACTCACACAGAAAATGACAGTGCAGAAGAGAGAGCTTAGTTTTTTGATGCTGGAGCCACAGGGAGAGAGCCCAGCTATTGGCCTGATAGTTTACAACTGGCCTTGTGGAGAGAGCAGAGAAGTTGACCCCAGAAAGAGATGAGCCCTGGGAAGACAGACAAGACTTATGCCAGCCTATTGCTGAGATTGGAAAAAGTTGGGACCATGGAGTCTTAAAAGGAAGAGAAAGCCTGAACCCTCACAGAAACCAGCAGCCATCTTGCTCCAACATGTGGCAACAGACTTTGGTGAGGGAAGTAACTTATTCTATATGGCTTTGTGACTGTAAACTCTAACCCAAATAAATACACTTTATAAAAACCAACCGATTTCTCATACTTTGCATCAACACCCCTTTGGATGATTAATACAATATCCAAAAGAATTGAAAGTAGGAGCAGGAACAGATATATGCACACCAATATTCAGAGCAACATTATTCATTATTGCCAAAAATTGGAAGCAGCCTAAATGTCCACCAAGTGAAAGGATATGCAAAATTGCTATATTAATTCAATGGAATATTACTCAGTGGTAAGAGTGAATTAAGTGTTGACACACACAACAACATGAATGAATCTTGGAGATTTATATTGAGTGAAATAAGCCAGTCACTAAAGGCCAAATATTGCATGACCTCACTAATATGACCTAAGCATATTGAACAGATTCCCAGAACTAGTATATGGAAAATAGGTTATCAGGAAACATAAAGGGTATAGAGTGTAGTGAGTTGATGCTCAATCTGGACAGAACTTATGATAAGGTGGAAGGTGGTGGTTTGGCTGTGGATGGTAGTAACAGTGGTGCAAGGATGTGAGTGGGATTGATGGTGCATGAATGTGAGGATGAACAGTGTGGGGTCATTGTGTTGGAGTGTCCATGGAATTGTGGTGTGGTTGTATGAAGGAACAGGTGAACTCTGGAAATTTTTAGGTTGTGGTTGAAATTACAATAGTGCGAATATTCTTTGGGCAAATGTGGCAGGGGAGGGTTACTGGTGCATAGCATCTGGGAGTGGATTATGTGGGATAGGGTGCACCCAAGGCCTGCTTCTGTGGAATATGAAAGTGTTTATCTTGTCATAGTGTATTATCTCAGTGTTTGGAGACACACACAATAAATAAGATAGTATCAAACTCACTTCCTGTGGAGTCCTGATATGTTCTCAAATAGTGTGACAAGACTCTCAAGAACAAAGGCAGGGCCTAATAAAAGAAAACAGACCAATATGACAAGCCCTCAATATTATTGCAAGTGACTCTAAATTTTATCCATCAAAAATTGAAACCTAGTGGTTGCCATAGGTCCCCAGGGTTGGGGGATGGTAGAATAGAATAGATGGCACATAGGGCAATTTTAGGGCATTGGATTGTTCTGCATGCTCTTGTAATGATGGATACAGGCCATTATAAATTTTGGGAAATCCTATTACAGTGTACAGTGCAAAATGTAAGCCATAATATAAACCATTGACCATGGTTAGTATCAATGCTTCAATATTTGTTCATCAATTGAAACAAATTTGCCATACTCATTGTAATATGCTATTAATAGGAGAAAATATGAGAGGTGGAGGGGGTAGGGTAATATGTGAATCCCCTCTATTTTCTAAATGGCTTTTCTGTAACCTACACTTTCTTTGAATATAAAGTCAAAAAAATAAGACACTGGGGAACATACAGAAGACATTTTCACTGTAGATAAAAGATAACATATTTTGTGGTGATGAAAGGCATAATGAAACATTTATTTTTATTTATTTTATTTTTATTTTTTAAACAATTTATTGAAGTATGTCATTCATACATGAACATACATAAACTATAGGTGTTCAGTAAACATCATGATCTTACAAAACAAACATGTATAACATGACACAGGGCTTCCACATATCACACCCTCACAAACATCCTGCATTGTTGTGAAACATTTGTTAACAAATCAAGAAAGAGCATCATCAAAGTATTACTACTAACTATTGTCTGTTTCTTCCTCCCCTATACATTTTTTATGGATTTATTTCTTTATTTACGTATTCACTTTTATCCATTTTTACCCCACCCCCCTCATTTTTGCTGTTTCTATGTCCATTCACTGGACAACTCTCTGTGTCTGTTTCCTGCCCTCTCCCTCTCATCCTCCTCACCCTGTCTTCACTTGGAACCTCCAATGTGGGAGAGAGATGTCCTAATACCACCTGTGCCACCTTAGTTCCTGGTTTTTCAGTGCATCTCATCTTGGCTCTTCCTTGTGTCACTCTACTGTTACATCATCATCTTGCTGCATGACTTGTGGGGCCTGGTGGCTCACCACACATGGGGCCTAGTAGCATACCTGGGCATGCAGCCTGGTGACTCACCCACTCACTGGGCCTGGCAGCTCACCCACTCACAGGGCCTAGTGGCTCACCCACAGACAGGGCCTGATGGCTTACCCTCTTGTAGAGCCTGGTAGCTCACCTGCTTTTGGGCCCCACACATGGGTGGGGTATAGTGGCCCACACACCTTCTATATTTTTCTTTTTTTAAATTTTTACTGGGGGGTCCCAGGGCTTCATCCCAGGTCCCTCCATATGGGAGACAGATGCCCAACCACCTGAGCCACATCAGTTTCCCCACTATATCTCTTAAGGTTGACCAAAGATACCCAAAGTTACAGTTTTTTCCCCTACAGGATAGTTATATAGTAAATCAGGCTTAGTATATCACCAGCATTCTAAAAACCAGACCTAAGGATAAAAACTAAGTCTGAGGACTCAAGTGTGGTTTCTAATATAGCGAACATTTAGCTACTGTGATTATCACAGTGATAATATTCACATGTTTATTTATTTTTGTATTTTATTTGTTATTTTTATTATTATTATTATTTTATTTTTTATTATATTTATTCATGTTTTGCTTTTGGGGGGAATGAGGATGATCATTGGTGTGGTGTGACTGTGATGGGGGAATGTGTGGGGAGGGGTGCACCCAGTGCATGGTTCCATATGTTCAAGTGGTCATGGGATGTTGTCTCAGTTGGTGGGAACCCACACAATAACCAAAAGAATATTTAATTTCCATCCTGGTGGGACCTGTTACATTCTCTAACAGAATGGCAAGACTCCCTAGAGTACATGGGCAGAACCTAGTGAAGGAGGACAAAACAATATGCCAGGCCCTTGATATTGATGCCTTTACTTATGAACATTTTACTTGTGACATTTAAACTTAACCAACTATTTCATATTGCCTAAGAGTTACCCCCTGAAAGCCTCCTTTTTGCTCTTTTGTGGCCCTTTTCTAAACCAAACTCATCATATAAGCTCACAGTCTCACCCCCAGCATGGGACGTGAATCCCAAGGATGAGCCTCCCAGGCACTGAGGGATTAATATGAAACACCAATTAGTGATGCATTTGGAAAATGTCTGGGACCAAAGGAGGGGAATTTCAAATACAAATGTGTTTTTATCAGCTAAGAGGTTTCAAAATGAGATGCGAGGTCATTGAAAAGGTTACACTTATGGAAGTATCAGGAGGATGTCACTGACTGCCACAGCAAATAATGCCTCAAGCACTGGTGCTCCTAATAGCCCTAGAGACACCTGGACATTATAGGCATTTTGGTCAACCCCAGGAAATCAGCACCCTATTGGTGAGTCTTACCTTGGAATATATGTTCACCTATTTCTCTAATGTAACAGAGTTAGACTCTTTTATAATTTTCCTACACAGGGATCTTCTGTCTTTTTTACTTGAAATTATAATTAGCACTATACCCATTAAGTAATTGCTTACATGTAAAAAGAAGATAAATCTCAAAACAGAGACCAAACCTCACAGCAGGAGAATCTAGAATAAGAACTACCTGTAAATAGTGGAAGTAAGGAAATAACCAAGGTTAGTGTTAATATAAGTTAAATTAAATATAAAAGAGCAATAGAGAGAATCAGCAAAGACCAGAAAGTGAGTAAAATTGAAAACACTTTTACTACACTGAAAAAAAAAAGAGAAATGATGCAAGTAACTAAACTCAGAAATAAAATGGGGGACACAAATACCAAACCCACAGAAATAAAAAGTATTATGAAAAGATACTGTAGAAAAATGTACACATGCAAAATTAGATAATCTAGATGACATTAACAATTTCATCAAAGAAAAAATTTTTTAGTTTTTGGTAATGTACACTTTGGTGAAAAAATGAGGTCATTTTATTATATTGTATTTTTACATCACTAATATCTTGTGGAAATTTTAAATGAATGTTAATTTAATTTTGAAATACCTAATTTCTTTAGGATATATTCTTCAATCAAATTCTATTTTTTAAATAATCTTTCTCCTACATTATTCAATCTTTTAAAATTTGTAATGTTTACATTATGTGACTTATGTTCTACTACCATGCTAATGTCTTTCCTTTTTTTAATATGGAGCTCTCATATTAGCTTCATTCATGTAGTATAGTAGAGAATGATTAATTTTCTACTAATTGATACTTCTAACTTTTTTGGTTCTTTAATCAGATTCATATTTTCTTGGGTAAGATATTCTCTGAAACATATGAATAATTATGTAGGATTTTTAAAATTCCCTGTTTTTTAAAAAATAGAATAAAAAACCTTAGCAATATTTTTTATTTTGTAATATTTTTCCCTCTTTTTATCTGTTTTCTTTTTCTTCAAGATATTTGCACTCCAAAATCTGTCATGTACTGATTTTCTTGTATGTTTTTAAAGGTGACATTTTTTTTCTCAATTTATTCAGTTAACAATATATCTTGGAGATTATTCTACACATTTAATAAACATTCTATGGAGAACATTCCATACCAAGCCATACAGAGCTCTTTCCTTCTTTTTTTGAAATTACAGGTATTCTATTGAAGATTTTATAGTAATCTAAACAATCCCTAATGGTGGAAATTTGCTTTGTTTCTAACATTTGCCATTATAAATGGTGCTGCAATATAAAGTCATGTAATTATATAATTTCACACATGTAGGAATTTATCTAAAGGCTAACATGCTAAAGAAGATAAATTATTAGGCCAAAGAGTATAGGTATTTATAACTTTCTTATTACACAATTTTCTCCACTGAAAATTTTACCTGCAATAAATGAGTGCCCATCACACAGAATTTGTAAAAAAACATCCTACCATTTTGTTTTACATTTTGCTAACATGATGTGAAAAATAGTATTAAAATGGTTTTAATTCACAGTGTTTTTTACATGTGAGAA
>PVKH010013406.1:0-16867 GCA_004027955.1 Chaetophractus vellerosus | reverse complement strand
ACTTTGAGAATGGCAGGAGCGTGCACGCCTGTTGGTTTGTCTGAGAACACTTAGTTCTTGGATTCTACTCCTGGTGGGCTTGGTTGGGGCTCTTGGGCTGATGTTCACTCCATAGGAGATGGTTAGAATTCAGTGCTATCCAAGCAAGTGTGATTCATGACCACTGAAGCTTTTGCAGAAATGTTAATGTTTGTGAAGTACTCTATAGTTCATATTTTCCATGCATCTGGAAATTCCAATTATCAAAATTGAATTGTTGCTCTTTTGACTATGATTTCTATTCTTCAGTAGTAACTAGTTTGGGACTGTACTTGATTAAGGGTACATACGTTCCTTCCAAATTCCTCCTTCACTTATCTTCATCTGTTTAACAACCTGAGGGGTTTTCCTATATTTTTCATTGGAATCTGAGAGGGCCAGTTTAAGGGGCTGTATATTCTCCACCAGTCTGGGCAAGTGGCCACCATTTCCTTTCCCTTCACCCACTTCATCAGTGATACTTTTAGAAGCTTCTCAAACTACTATGTACATGAATCACCTGGGATCTTTATTAACATGCAGATTCTGATTCAGGAGGTCTGGGGTGATCTTGAGATTCTGCATTTTAACAAGCTTCCAGGTGATACTCACGCTGCTAACCTGCAGATCCAGAGACCAAGTATAACTTGACGCCAAGTTCTATACTGGAATGTCTATAGGGAACCAAGTCTCCAAACATTTACTAAGCCTTTCAGAAAATCTAGCTTTTTTTCTCCCTGAAGACTCAGGTGGAATTTTCTGGATCATTTTATCTTGCAACAGTGCTAAGCACAGTAGAATTTGTGCAGCCCTAACTTAGCTCTACTTTCCTCGATTAGTTTATCTCATGCTGATATTTATCATTCACTTAGAATTTTAATACTTGCTTATGTAGCTATTGCTGCAACAAGCAGTATCTACAAAGATAGAAATGAAATTTATACTCAGCTGCAGTGACTCCCTTGGGGCCATTTTGCTTTTGCTGCGCTTTGGCTCTTGAGCTCCCTTTTGTTGATTTCACCACCAGGTTCAAAGCTTTGTGAAACTCAATGATATGTACCACCTCTCAGTGTTCCCTTTTGGGGTGTCTGCCATTGACACTTTCCTAGCTAACTCTAACCTCCATGAAAATTCCTCAGAATTAATCTTTTTTGTCATCTACTCCATCATTTAACAGGCACACAGAAAAAAAGCTAAGATTTCTTTGGCGACCCTGTATGATGAAACAGCGAATTAACAAAACCCAGCCAACATACTTAAAAACATTTACCCACTTCTTCCTTTTGAAAACTAGGAGCACCTCTAAGACTATGTGGGAGATAGAAATTTTGGATATACCCATTTCTTTGGAAGCAAGTGAAATGATCTAGAGTTTAGCAAACATGAAAAATCCTTTGGTTGGAAACACAAACTATAGCACTGACTGCTTTCCTGACCCTTCCTCCTTTCCTGGTTGTCTATATATCCCATCTCATAAGCACTTTACTAGATTACCTAAATTTATTAACTCAATACATTTAAAAATAGTTTACTAAATTATGATGCTAAGGTATAACATGGAGTATAGGTTTAAGTTTTATTCAGTGGTTCCCAAACTTGGCAGTGCATTAGAATCACTGGTGCAACTTGTTAAAGATATAGATTTCTGGATGTAAACTCCCAAGAATCTGACTCTAAAGTAGATCTGGGATGAGGCGGGAAATGGTTCTTCTCAGTCTTTGCTGATTCTTCTTGATCTCTCTGACTTCTAAACTGAACTCCAGACCAATGCATCAACCACTTACTCAACATCTGAAACTTAACATGTCTTGATTCTCTTCCCAAACCTATTTCTCGTACACTGTTCCCCAACACAGAAAATGCAACTCCATGCTTCAAGTAGCTCAGATCAATAACATTTCTCTCTCACAGCCCACACACAATCTGTCAGTGAATCCTCAACTTTCAAAATACATTCCAAATCTTATTTCTCCTCTCCATGGCTACTCCTGTTACCCTAATCTAAGTCACCATCATCTTCCTCTTGGTTTATGACAATGGTTCTCCTAATTGGTCTCTCAGCTGTCTCACCCACTCCCACCCTCTGACTTTGATTCAAACCAACCTCTCCCTTGTTCCCTCCCCTCCTGCCATATTTGTTTCTTGCTCTTCCTGGAATAGACCAAGCACAACCCACCTCAGGTTTTCATACTAGCTGTTCCCTCTGATTGGAAGATTATTTCCTGAGATACTTTCACAACATACTACCTCACTGTTTGCAGGTCTTTGTTTAAATGTGGTCGAAGCAGACAGAGCATCTCTGCCCGACTCATATAAAACAGTGACAGCTCTGCAATCTGACTTTATTCCTTCCTTAGTATGTATCCCCTCCGAGGTGTTTTACATCTTTATTTGGTTATTGTCTGGATTCCAACTCCCCATCAGAATGTAAGGTCCAGGAAAGAAAGACATTTTTATGAAAGCAATTAGTAGGCACTTAGTAGACATTCAATAAATATTTGCTGAATGAATGGATGAGAGAGTGCTGCATATCCAAGCAATAATTTATTTTCTAAGCATCAGCTTCATATTTTCAACTGTAAGTTTCTTTAGGTCAGAGCAGGTACCACATCTTGCTTATCTCTGGGTTTGCTGAGTGAATGAATAATTGTACTATTGAGGAAATGCCACAAACTTTAAAGAAAAATGAGCAGGTCTCAAATTCTAGCTCTGCCACTTATTTGTCATGTGACTTAGGTCAAGTTATTAAGCAAATATGAAGGTTTTTTCCCCGAGTCTTCACTTCCTCATAATGGGATAAAAGTATTGCCTTTATATGGTTATTATAAGGATTAAATGAGATAGCATATATAAACCTCTTAATATAAGGACTTAACCATATTAGTAACTAAATATATTGATATTGAGATCCCTCTTCCTAATCAACATTAATCACCCTTCTCCTTCTATCTTCATTATTCTTACCTTCCAATGAAAGACCAATGAAAGGTGCTAACCCAACCTTTGGTACATGAGGTCTTCATTGCCCCAGTTCCTGGACCCTAGATTAATGGAAATCCCAGATTTATCCCAAAGACTTAAGGATGGGATGTGTGACCATACATTTCTCTCCTCTGGATTATTGTAAGTGGTTTACTGTTCCTCCCACTTCCCTATTCTATTTTCCACCCAAAAGAGTGATCCTTTTAAAAAAGCAAGTCAAATCACGTCACTATTTTGTTCCACTTGCTCCCTATTCCACTCAGAGTAAACACCAGAGTTCTTAAAAAGGCCTACAAGGACTTATAAGCTTGTAAGATCTAGCCTTTTCACATCTCTGAGCTTACATCCTACTCCTACCATTTCTCCCCTTTCTTCACTCCCCTCCAGCCACAGTGGGCTCCTTGTTGTGCATGGTCCAGCACCAGGAACTTTGCATTTGCTATTCTATCTGACTGGAAGGTATTTTCCTAAAATATCTGTATGACTGACTCCCTCACCAACTTCAGATTTTTGTTCAAATGTTTTTCCTTACAAAAAAGTCTTTCCTGGTCCCCTTTTAAAAAATTGCTATGTTCCCACCCTGGGAAGATACATGATCTTCCCATACTTTATTATTTTTTTCACGAATCCATGTCATCATTGGACAAACTACATATTATACTTATTTGTTTGTCTGTCTAGATGAGAATGTAAGCTCCATGAGGACAGGTACTTTTGTTTGGTTTGTTCTATGCTATATCCCCAGTGCCTTGAACAATACCTGTCACATATTGTTGTGGGTGATCAATAAGTATTTATTAAATGAGTGAATGAATGAATGAATGAAAGAAGGAGAGAAGAGGGATTAGAGGTGGCCTTTGTATCCAAGTGGAAGTGAGAACTGGAAGGAAGAAGGGGCAAATTTAGAATTCAACATCTGTTTCTGTGTCCTCAGACTTTGCTGGCTCAGAGGTGGCTTGGGTCCTGTCACCTGGCCAGCTGTCAGCTGATGTCATAACAAAGTCATGTGCTGGAATGAATAAAGTTCTGAAATGCTGAAAAAACTCCACAGGTCAGAATGACCTTGAAAGTGGGGATCCATGATACCTTGCTGCATATTCCCCCAAACAGATTAACAAGGGCAGAGACTTTCTCTGGTATTTTTCTCAGTTCTCAAGAAACAGATATGAAGAATGGTGGGTTTCCAAGAATACCACACTGTTAAAACAGAGTTGACTTTTCTCTTTTTCCTAACTCCAGGATTATGTTTTTGTTGGCTTGAAGGAAGGAATTGACTATGTAGGTTTAAAATGTTCCTTTGTATGTCAGGGAGTGAAGAAAAGGATTAATTAAGCAAACTAGAACTTAGAAGTTGATTTGAATGCATAGTTGTCATCATTTTTAAGTTGGTGTTTTCATCATGCTCAGGAATGACGCTTCTTTGGATCACTTTGTCATATGATAGCTCTTCATGCCATTATTCTTAACCCCAAAGGATTTGGGCAGTTGGCTTAGACCAGCATCATTGGACTGCCTTCTTCTTTCATAGAATAGACTGAAAAATCTCTCTTCTCTCAGAGTGCCTCAGGATGTAAAGAAGACGACTCAGATTGAAATCACAAAATGGAGAGAGATGGGGTGGACTTGCAGAAGAGTCACTTCCTAATTTAACAGTGAATTTCCCTTACTATGAAAGAGTCTTTTGTATTTTTTGGAAGGGATAGTGACCAAATCTCCTCTTGGATTTCAGGAAGGCAGCCACTCCCTCCCTCTGTGATCCCAATCTCTGCCAGAAGCCCCAACCTGGTCCAACTTCCACTGGATGTCCCCTGGTAACATTCTTCCATTGAAAAAATAATTACTGAATAAGTTTAATAAACAAATGGCCCTTGGGGGTTACAATCTAGTAGGGAATAGATTTTAAACATACAGTTGTAATAGATAATATAAGTTGCTCTCAGAGCATAGAAAAAAGAAGTCCAAATTCTGAAGGGTGGTAGTAGTGGTAGGGGGAAGGGATAGTTCCAGGGAGTCTTGAGTGAGCCTTGAAGGATAAGTAGAAACTCATCATTGGCAGAGATCATGCAGGGAAATCCAAGTGTAAGATCAAGACACATTCAAGGAAGGTCAAGTAAGTTGGTATGGCTGTATCACCAAAGAGATGAAGCTGAAAAGGTAGTTGATGAAGGTGTTGTATTTCAGGCCAAGGAGTTATGGGAGAGTTTGAAGTGGACCATGACAATCAGATTTGCATTTTAGAAAGCCATTTTGATAGCAACATGGAGAAGAGGTTAGAAGGAGGTAAGAGTAGAGGTAGGGGGATGAGTGGAGAGATTTTAATGCAATAGTTGAGACAAAAAATGATAAATGCTTAAACTAAGGCAATATTAGTGGAGATAGGGGGCATATTTGAAATGTGTTTATGAGGTAGTGTAGTAAGGATTGATGATCAGTTGGGTGGAGAAATGGTGAAGAAGAGGGAGCTACTAATGATAAATCCTAGAAACCTGGGAGCTGCAGGAAATAACTCCTAGGGGAATTAGGTAAGAATGGGGACATCAGTCCCTAAGATGGGGAACACAGGAGGACGTGCTTTTGGGGAAAAATGGTGAGCTTTGATTTGGAAATGTTATGTTTCTCAGGGAGGCTACATGGAGATGTTCCATAGACAATCCACAGTCTGAAAATCACATCCAACTCAAGAAAGAGTTCTTGGATTAAGATAGCTTTGGAAACCATAAATATAACACAGAGTGGCCATAAATTCTAAAAACATAGACAATATTTAGTTATGTTTTATGATATAATATCAATAAGTCATTTCTAATACATTCACCTGTGTTTCCAGACATTATGACCATCCAGTAGAAACTGGTTGAAGTCAGAACACAGCTCAGTCAGATAGAATGGAGATCAGCCAGTAGAATATATTAAGTAAGAAGAGAGGGACTGGATGTGGAGTTCTGGGAATTCCAATATATATGGGTCAAAAGAGACTGAGACGAAACAGGGGGGGTGAGATTTAGAGCACAGAGAAGGCTCCATCTCTTGGGATGGAAGGGAAAGTAGAAAGGATGAATAAGAATGTGTAGTTGTCGCCCCACTTGCCATCACTAGTCCTTTCAACATTTTCTCCCAGTGGCCAAAAGTATTATTTTCTCTAGAAGAGTGAAGCCATGGACCCTCCTCCACACGTGAATACCAGGAATGGAATGTAGTTTAGCATAGGATATCGCAGAACTTCTGAAGCCCATTACGCAAGACCCCAGGTTAAGACTCTGGCATTTTACTAAAAGATTCTTTCTGTAACTGCTTCTATATGTTCCCAGAGAAGGTCTCGGTTTCCCTGGACTTTGGGACCTAAAATGCTGCTTTTTCCCTTCTGAGAAAGCAGAAGAGAAAGATTAAATGTTATATAGCAACATTATGTCATTAAGTTGATGAAAACCCAAATGATATTTTCCCTATTAGAGATATTTTTCTTTGCTTTTTTTCCCCCCTCTCAACAGTTTAAAAAATTTTTTTAGTTGAAGTTGGCTTTAACTTCATTTGCATACTTGTTGTTACCATAGATTGCTTCAGTTTATAAATCTTAGCCACAGAATTTTCAGAACATTTTAAGGATCATATTCCCTACAAAGAACATCTTGAAACATGCTTTTCTCCCAACAGAGATAGCCCAGTTTCCTTATATTGCTTCTTTTCATTTTTCACCAATGACTATGTCCTGTTTTAAATAGTCCTTAATTTTGGCCTCCTTGACACCATGCTTTCCTTTCTGCCTCTGTCCCCTTGTATAATTGCTTCTAGGTCTTTTTGGTTGGTTTATTTTCACAGCGAAGGCCATTTTCTAAGGCCCTTCTGCCCTTAGTTGCCTGCTCTCGCCTATTTTTTACCCACTCCTTTTCATTCAGTTTATTCTAACAAATATTTATTGATTGTGGACTCTGGTGCACTTATTCATTCGTATAATTACAGAAGTCCTCTTCCTGTGCCACTTCCAAATTATGCCTCCAGCCTTGCCATGGTACAATTACTCATTCCCACACTCTGCCAGCCATGCCCCCCCTGAGCTACCATGCCTCTTTCCCCCTTCTAACTGGCTCTCTTACAATTTGAATTCTACATGCCAATCAGAGGTCCCTTCAATTTTTAGTTTCTTGCTTAGAAGTCTGGGATTTCTTCAATTGCAATAGTATTTGAGGTAAAGAAACAAAACAAAACACAAGTCCTCAACCTAAACTGCTAAAAACTCTGGAAACTTGCTAAGTTCACAAAATAAAATATTATTTCCTAACTTGTTGACTGATCTTTATTCTCTCTTCTTGTATGTTTAGCTTTACCCCTTTAGGCCTGCCATTTTTCTTGTCTTCTATTTTGTTTTTCTTTTGTTTCTTTTCCCCTTCCTTTCTTTCATTTGGCTCCTTGTATTTTGGGTTCTTCTATGTCAATATTCTGTGTGGGTGGATCCCAAACTGCTCTCTCTATATGCTTTTGTACAAAAAAAATATGTGTGTACTATCCCTAATAGACATCAATTTTCCTGTTACTTTGCTTGCATTTCACATGTTGACTATTTAACATCATGTGCTGAAATTTTCCAGGCAATGCCTAGAAATTTTTTCTTCAACTGTTCTTCAATTCCATTTGGTTAACCTTGGAAAATTTCAGAGAGAAAAATTAGAAAAGTAGATGATATGTAGCTGCCAACCTGTTTGTCTTGTCCCAAATTTTACAAGGTGTGTCACAGCTGCATTTCTCTTCTGCTGGATTCTATAATTTTCACTCTTGGAGTATGGGAAAATTGAGATCAGAATCTCAATTCTGAGCCTTGTAGACAAAACTACACTATTCTGGAAAAAAGTACACACATTATCTAAGTCTACTGTAGCACATTAAGAGCTCAATATCACCTTTGAAGAGGTGATAAATGGGCTAGACCTGAGGCTGGTTTCATTGCTTAGTTTGGCTCTTGGTTTTTCACAAAAACATTTTTTCATGAGGATATTTATCATAATAGACATATGTTTTTAATGTATCAATCAGGAAGCAGTGTGGTCTTGTTTGTTCTTGATTAAAAAGCCTATGTCAAATAAGAATTATTTCAAAGTTGCCGTAATAATTGGAGCAGTAAGATGGGAAAGGGTAATTAAAGGATGGGGCTTTCTTTCAGAAAGAAAACCAAATCTGGTGACCACATGTATTCTCCTTCTCTCCCTTCATTAGCGTGATGAAAGATGTCATGGTAAGAAACTATGGAGATTGGAGATACACCAACTCATGCTAACGTGTCAGATTTGAGCCAGATTCCCACATTGACTATGTGCAGGAATTTTCACCGCATAACATGGTATGCTAACTCGCAATGTGCACATTTCATACCTTGATGCCTGGATGTAGGGGCACGGGTAGTGCAGATGTCATCCCCCTACTCCTTATTTTTGATAGGAAGTGTAGTTTCTTCTGCTTCCCATTTTAAACTCCTGGACTGCAAACCATAAATTACCCAGGTTATTGCTCTTGAATTAGAGCCATTTAAGGACTTTCTATTTCAGCTGGCTTGACCTGGAAAACACAGACTAGTTGAGAATGAGAAATTGTCCTGGAGACAAACTGTTTTTGCTGTACACAGAGCTGTTTTCTTCTTTCTTCTTTTTGTAAAAATCTTGTTGGGCATATTGGCCAGCAAGAAAAAATTCCAATGCTCTTGGTCAGTACTGAATGACTTGACCCCATGTCTTTGTGTCTTTTGAGAATTATCCAATAACTTCATGACAGCACATTGAACTTCTGCCTCTCTGCCTCATTTTATGCATTTATTGGTCAATTCTCACTGGCTTCATTTCTGTGTCTTTTAATATGACTGTCCATGTGGACTAATAGTAATGAGCACAGTGATATGGTAATAATGACAATCTTCTATTTAAAAATTGGTTAAATTCAATTGCATGCAACACATGTTCTTAACTCTCATGTAAGGAAAACAGGAAAAGAATGTGATAACCTGCTATCATCTCACTCATTGGGAAAATAACATACATAAATAAAAAAATCACTCAGGAAAAATATAAATCGTACTCTGTAAGGTATAGGAAATAAATGCTTTGAGAACAGCAAGTGGAGATTATAAACAGTGAATCTGTAGTCTTGCTAAGAGCCTTACAGGAAAGGCTGGTTGTATGTCACCACTGCTGAGATGGAGAAATTGAGACACAAAGATGCTTAGTCCCCTCTTCAGAAGAGAACACCTTGCCTCTGACCAGTTGCTTCTGAGCCTACTAAGCTACAATGCCTCTTGTTAGCTATTCTGCTAATAATTGACTAGAGCACATTTAAGTAGGTTTTAAAGTTTATTTTGTTAAAAAAATTAAATTCATTAAAAAATTTATTGATGCTAGCATGTGCTTTTATTTGGGATGTTTCAGGGTTTAACTCATGAGAGAATAAAAACGGATATTCTTAATGGGAATGGCGCACTTGAGATTTTGAATTTTTCAAAAGATAAGCTTCATTGTACTATTTTGAATAAAGAATATTGTGATTATTCTCTTTAATGTAGGGAGATGAAGGATGAAAGGTAATGCTGCTGGAATGGTAAAGTGGATGGATCTCAGGCTCTGATGTCAAGCAGATCTTGGTGTGAATTCAGGCTTGGTCTAGTCTGATGTGCCCTTGGACGAGTTACTTAAACTTTTTGAGCAAAGATTTTCCAACAGTTGAATGGAGATAATACTACTACATTGCAGAGATAAAGACAAAGTATGTGACTAGAAAATAGAAGATGCTCCCAAAATGGTAGCTATTCTTACAACAATTGCGTAGATAACAATAATAGCCAACACTTAAGGAATACTCACTGTATTCTAGGTACTGTCCTAAGAGCTGTATTTCATCCAGTCCTCACAACTTTGTGGTACCCATTCACTCCATTTTATACATAAGGCACAGAGAGTTTAAAATAACTTGCTCTATAGTGATTTGCCCTTTAGCAAATCCTAGCATCAAACCAATGTGCTCTTCTGATTCCAAAGGTCTGCATTAGAAGCAGCATAATTAAATTTTTAAGAAAATAGTGACCATTAACAACACTGGAAAACTCAAGATGAGTCTCAGTCCTTTCCCTTTGACTAGCCCATCAGTTTTCAGCACATGTCCTTGAGCAGGCAATTTTACATTTGTGAACATTTCAACCTCAATTACCATATTCTTTTGGTATATTGTCTCTTTCTAGAAAGAACAGTGTCTTTTTAAAACCTCACAATATCTGAAGCTAAGTGTTATTAGGTAATGTTTTTTTAGAATTTTGAAGAGCAGCAAATAGGGTAACTACTGACTGATAGTACAATTTGAATTTAGATTTTCATGCTTATTATTACATACAAATGGCATTTAAAACATGGGCAATTGCTCTTGTTATCTGCTTCTTCTGTTACTTAAAATAACAATAAACAATCTGGTTTAGAAGTAAAATCATAAGACCATTAAGCAGTTGCATTTCTTTGTTTATATTCTCTTCTCTGTTGAAATAACAGAATTAAAAACACATTTACAAAGACAGACTATTTTACATTTGGCAGAGAGCTACTTTAATTAGGTAATAATCATAGTTTCTCTCTGTTCTTTCAGAATCAATTTATAGCCTGAAACCTTTAAAATTTCTTGCTATCAAATAGATATAGGTTAATAAAACTTTCACAGTAAGCAAGTAAATATTATGATTAAGGTTACAAAAAAGGATGATGAAATCCAAAAGAAGGCTTCGTCTAAAAATATACTCGGAAGTTAGGAATATTTCTATAAAATTATTTAGTGGGTATAGTGAGTTTTTTAAATTAATGATTGCACATTTTTCACATATAAGCAATTTTTAATCTCACTGGAAATAAAGAAAATTAAAGGTTTAATCTAACTTTTCTCTTTTTAAACATTCTCAGTAATATAATCAATGGAAATTATAATTTGTGATATTATCATTTTAATAAATTGAGTTAAAATACTTTGCTTCTGATTTATAGTGTACTATGATAGTTTGCAATATTCGATTCTTCATTTTCTTACTTCGGCAGATCACAAGTTTAATCATCTTAAATGGGTTATTTCATCTGTAATTGTTTTCTTTTTGTTTTAAAGTTCTCTTGGAAGACGTCTCCTGGGAAGTGGAAGTCCAGATTTAGAGAATTCATCCTTCTTTACAAAGGTACTGCAACTAGCAGAGCTATTGGCAGAGGCCAACTCCTTGAAGAAAGATCTATCTTACCACGGTATTACTGACATTCCAACTGGTGGTTTTACTGCAGGGAAAAGCCATCAGCTTGTGTAATCTCCACTTCTTTGAGGTTTTCCTCCCCTACCAATTCCACAAAAGCTGAGTCAATCTCATTTAAATGCTCTCATTGTTCTTAAATTCTTTGAGGAAAAAAAATTGCTAGATTGGTATCTATCTTAAATACATTTAAAAACAGGCAGATTTTTATACCCATATGCAGGTAATAGCTATATTCTTTTGCTACTGTCAGGTTTTATGTTTCAAATTATTCAGGTTTTTTATTTTGTTTTGTTTCATTTTAAAATAGATCTAGTGAGGTATAATTATATCCAGTGACATTTACCCTTCTTAAGTGTACAATTCAATGAGTTTTGGCAAATGAATACAGTCGTGTAGTCATGGTATAGAACATTTTCATCACTCCACCAAGTTTCCTTGTGCTCCTTTGTACTCAATCCCCAACTCCAATCCTGAGCCCCTGGCAATGACAGATTTGATTTCTCTTCTTACAGTTTTTCCTTTTTCAAATAAAATATATATAAATAAAATCATATCATATGTGAGGCTTTTTATTTTTCATTGATAACAACAAACACAATATCCTGCTTCTTCTTCTGCTTGTATTATGCTTATATTCATTTTTCAACTGTTTTGTTTTGGGAGCCAGAAGAGGATAAGAAAGTCAACGAAAAGGAGATTAAGGAAACAAAAATGACTGTTTACATGGGAGCTAAGAGCAATACCAATAATAAAAGTGAGTGTATAGTACAAATTCATTCTGTCTGCTTCCACCTTTGAAAGAATTAGATGCTCAATTTTTGAAATGTTCATCCAATAGCATTAGCTTTTCCCCTATTAGGTTATAATAATGTAACACAACACCACATTTCTTTCTCTTGTTTATATAAAAAGGGTAGTGCCTAGCCAACTGAGGATTCCAAAATGTTTGGATATTTCAACATTCTGGACTTCACTTGTTGGTATAATTTCTTTTCTCTGTGATAAAAGGCACCTGCCTTCTTTGAATCTTGCCAAAGAGAGACAGTGAGGCATAACAGAAAGACTGTTTTTATTAACTGTGTGATCATTATCACATCTAGTACTCTCCTTGAGCCTCAATTTCTTCATCTGGAAAATGTGGATAATAATAATATCTTCCTAATAAGGTTGTTGTAAGCATCAAATGAGATAATGTATATAAGACCCAGTGTCTGGGCATAGAAAGCCGAGAGAAAACATTAATATTCTTTATCCCTTTCTTTTTTTACATGCAATGCGGGATGAAAACTAGAATATTTAAAACAATGTGTGCTATTATATCATACAGGATGATAAAGCATTTATTCAGACTAGAAGCATTTGGGGGAGTATGGAGAATTAGATGTAGTGTCTGTCTTTATGGTGCATCCATTTTAACAGGGAAAAAAGGGGAAAAAAACTCTCAAAACAATTAGAGAATGCTAAAAATCAGCATAAAAGTTAGAGTACAATAATATAGTATAAAATATTACAAGTTTGAGGAGATGGGGTTAAAAAAAGGATCAGAAATTTACCTGTTACAACCCATTTTTGGATGCTAAATCTGATTCTTTGAGGAGGTGTCAGGCCCAGACTGATAAGCAGGCAGACCAAGGAGAAGGAATAGCATGACTAAAAGCAGTGAAGTGGGAATGGCTCAGGACTGTAGAGGAGCAAAGAGGAGATTAATGACTCACATGAAGGGTTATGTTGTAGGCAGCAGCAGAAAAGAAATTGAGGACCAGCATGGGCAGGTGAAAAAGGAGGGGGTGGGGCAGTTAGAAAGAAGAATCACTTGAAATATGACTTTAAATAATGTTTATAGTCAATCTGAAGTGCAATCTGGAACTACTTAAAAATTCTAGAAGGGGATAGTGAAATGATGAAAGCTGTGTGTCAGGAAGCTTGTGCTCCCAGCACCATGTATGGTGGTTCAGAATATGGAGCCTCTGGTGACGTGAGGTTGTGCAGTCCATGTCGCCACTCCTGCCTCCCTCTGCCACTGCAGACATCGATAATCAATCAGGAAGCTGATCCCAGATGCAGCCTGTAGCAGTTTGATATTATTGATGAATTCCAAAAAGAAATATTGGATTATGTTTGTAAACTGATCTTTTCCTCTGGGCATATTAGAGTGTATTGGATTCAGAGGTTTTTGCTTTTACTTAATTAAATTATGATTAGGGCTTTGATTGGGACATGTCAGTAGGGTGTTGAGTCCCTGCCCCTTGGTGGGTGGGCACTCACAGATAAAAGACATGGCAAAAGAAGAGAGTTGGAGTTTTGATGTTGGAGTTCTGATGCTGAGTTTTGAGCTGGAGCCCGGGAAGTGAGCACACAGGAGAAGAACACAGAGGAATAGAGATTGCTCTTAGACACGGCAGAAGCCGGAGGAGAGAGACAGAGGCATTCACCTGGTAGTCTACAGCTGGCCTTTGCAGAGAGCAGCAAAGCCTAGAGAGCCTCATGTCTACAGCTGACCCTGAAAAGATAAAAGAGGAGCTGAGACCAGAGACAAGCAAGCCCCAGGAAGAGAGGAACCCAGGAAGCTTGAACCCTTACAGACATTGGAAGCCATCTTGCTCTAACATGGGCAATAGACTTTGGTGAAGGAAATAACTTAGGCCTGGTAACTGTGGGCTTCTACCCCAAATAAATACTCTTTATAAAAGCCAACAGATTTCTGGTATTTTGCATCAGCACCCCTCTGGCTGACTAAGATTCCTTCTCAAGACAGGATTCCTGAACTTACTATTTGTTGATCAGAATTGGCCAAAGAGATGAACTCCATTGCCACCTAAGTATCTTGTGTAAAAGTACATGACAGTTGTTGATGGGGCATCCTCCTGGGAGTATGTTTTGTAGTTCTCAGAATCACTGAGTATTTTGAGTTTATTAGTAGTAAGATCTCCCTCAGGACCTTGGCAGGGTCTGTCACAGAAATGCTTTTCAAGGGCATTCTTTGAAGGATGATATGACATTGCCTCCCTAAATATTTTCCAAGCTTTGCAAACTTAGAAAATACATTTACCAAATACTGTAATTTTTGTTTTTTATTATTTATGTTTTTACATGAACTGTCATTACACATTCATTCATTAAAGGCTCAACACATTCCATTACACTACAGAATTTATATTTTCAACAAAACTATGTCACAGAGCAATTCAGAATTAAATTAATGTGACAGGTCCTATTTATCAATATGGCAGTGCAACTGCTGGAGGACAAGGGCTGATTTATGCCCGAGTGTGTGCGTGTGTGTGCAAGCATGTACATGCACGTGTGTGTAGGTATTTTGCAATGGTCTGTGGGCTGTGCTCTGCCTTGGTTTTTCTTTAAAACTGGTGAATCCCTGATAAAATAATCCTCTAAATACCTCCACATATGGTTTAAATCATCAACGAGAAAAAACACTTGTAAAAGGACAGAGAGGGCACCTATAAACACGTACATCTTACCAGTCAACTCCCTTTGTAGTAAATGTAAACCATGAAAGACGGTCATTTTGAGGCAAGTTCCAACACACGTATATTTTTAATGTATATTGCTAGACTGAATTATGGTAGGTGCTCCAAGTAATGGCAACATAGAAAGAGATTTAGATTTACACTGTGTGCTTATCATTAGAATATTTTCTGGCAAAAGGGCACATCTATTTTGAATGTCTGTTTTGCGATGGATTTTGTTTGTCCTACAAGTTGTAAAAAGGAATAAGTGTGGCCAATCATTTCAGATGCTTAAACATTCCTGTGACATTCCAGTGGCCTGGAAAAGCATAAAATATTAAGAATTAAATGGCATTTCAGCCCAATGATCAGTAGATTGTAACCAACAAAGATGGCACTTTTTGTGTTTTTGTAGTAGAAACATAGAACAACCCAATTTTAGACCGGGAGAGGCCTCAGGAATGATCTAGCAACCTCCTCATTTCACAGATGTGCATACCAAGCAGCAGAGAGGGTGTGGGAGTTGCTTAAAATTGCATAGTATATGATAGATTCTAGAACCTCCGTCTGCAGACTTACCATTCTGTTTTTAGGCATTTACTTCTTTTTGGTGCTTTTTAAAATCTTCTTTAAGAACTTCACACTTAAAACATCTATAGTCATTGAGGAGTTGCACCTTTGTTGATGGAAATTATTTCTGGGTGAGAAGACCTAAGAGGTGGTAAAGGAACACGTACTCATTACCTCAGAGGTAAGTTGGAATCTGTGGACAGGGTTGGAGGGTCCCCTCATTGAGGTCAGAGTCAGGGAGGTGGAGGAAACGAGGGTGACCTCCTTTTTCTGAACTTGACACTACTCACTTGGTGTTTAGTTAGGTAATAACCAGTCTCGTTATGTTACCTGACAAATTGTCAGTACATTTTCATTTCCTTTTTAATGTTTATTTCTGTTTATGTAACCACAAAAGGGATGGACACCGCAGAGCCAAAAACTGGTCTATGGGAGCCGTGAGCTCTCCCATGGCATTCCCAGGATAGGTTGGATGGACTTATAGGGTGTGGGATCCCAGGCAGTTGGAGCAGGTCTGATCCAGGGAAAGATTATTTTGGTGCAGTTGCTGTGCTAATGTTTTCCCTTCTTGTCTGCAGACCCTTACTTTACCCTTCAAGATTGGGTACTAATGCGTCTTCTTTTGTGAATTCTTCCTTCTTCCTCCTTTTTTCAGAGATGTATCTGAAATGAAGTGTTTGGGCTGAATGGTTTCTGGTTTTTAACATTTCCTAGTGTGACTCTTTGAAGCATTTTGGGGCAGTTGACTTTGCATGTGTTCATATTGGGTTTTGGGGTAGAAAGATCATTGGAACAACTATGTCTTGTCTTGGCTGGCCTAGCACGGCCTGCTCCAGGTGACCAAGCCCTCAAGCTAGTAGCCACCCTGGCACTGGTCTGGATCAGGATCTGGAGCAAATCATCTGGGATGTGGGTTGCTTGAAGATGCCAGATCCTGCACATCCAGAACACTTCCTGCTTGAGTGGCCCCACATCTGTTATGGAAAGACCCCAAGTCCAGCTATGCTCTTTCTTTGCCTTTCTGTAAACAGATGTTCAATTGAGTTGGTAGCTCCAGAGCCGTTCTTTTCTTCCCTTTTCCCCTATCTTCTCATGGTATGTTTACTATCCATATCTGCTGAAAAATCTCTGTATTGATTCTCTTTATCTAGAAGGATATTTTTCTTAGGGCTCTAGTCTCTTGCTCCCACTACCCTATCACTGCCCTCTCCTCCTCAATACACCCACATGCACTCACTAAGGGCCATCTCGGAAGTCTATAGTTATCTCTACATTACAACTATTAGCCGGGGAATAGCTGAGGAGGCTTTGGTTTAATTATATTTGACCCCCTCTGGCTAAAATATAAACCATCACTTTCTGTACCATTTTCTACCATGCTGTGGCGACTTGGAGACATGTATCCCAGGAAAACATGTTTTTAATTTTAATCCATTCCTGTGGGTGTGAACCTACTGTAAGTAGGACTTTTTGATGAGGTTACTTCAGTTGAAGTGTGGCCCGACTGAATGAGTATGGGTCTTAATCTTACTACTGGAGTCCTTTATAGGTGGAGTGAAATTCAGGCAGAGAGAGAGAGAGAGAG
>PVKH010013405.1:0-16868 GCA_004027955.1 Chaetophractus vellerosus | reverse complement strand
CCACATCTGTCCCCCTGCTATATCTCTTAAGGTTGACCAAAGATACCTAGAGTTATAGTCATTTCCCATACAGAATGGTCATATGGTAAATCAGGCTTAGTTTATCACCAGCATTCTAAAAACCAGACCTAGGGAGAAAATCTAGGTCTGGGGACACATACATGGTATCTAATATAGTGAATGTTTAGCCTGCTCTGATTATCACAAAATCAGGAGAGCAAGAATATTCACATAGTTTATTTCTTGATAGCTCACATTTTAGTTGCTAGTATAAATTATGCCATTTTTAATTAAAATGTTAACTCTTTTTTGTTGACATAAAAAAACTGTAGAACTGTTTTTAAAAAAGGGAATAAATATTATTTATATGTTTGTTAATATTTAATCAAAGCTAATATTCTTAAGGTACACTTTATTTCATTGCATAATTTCATAGCAGATTCATTATTTTTAGTTGCTCATATGCAAGTATTCATTGTTAAGAATTGATTCCTCAAAGATTAGAGTACACTGTTCAAAACACTATCTTCCTTAATTGAAATACCCAAAATATTCTTGAATTCATATGATTTTGAATGAATCCCTTATCAAAATTGTGACAGGCAGGGGAGATGGACAGATATTATATGTTTGTGATAATTTTGTTCAGCTTGATGATTTCAATTCTAGAAACAATGTTTGAAAATTCTGATACTTTTATGTTATATCTTCATGCTGCATTAAATCAACATCATTTTTCACTGAAGAAAAGAGATCAGGGAGAGTACCTGCACTTTACTTAACAATTCTCTAATTGCAATCTTCAATCTCCTCCACAGCAGAGAGACACTGAAAATAAAAATCTACCATTTCAACTAACGTATGACCTTTCATATAGAGTCTTCTAGACTTTACTTTACTTTCCCTAAAATTTACCATTGCCTCTCTTTAGTTTTAAAATCCAGTGTTGCATTTATTTGGGAAAAAAAATGCTAGTATTACTTCAAATTGTAGAATACTAATTTAATCTCACTTATCATGTTGAATGCAGTAATGACTGCAGACACTCATATAGTTTCATCATAAAATATTTAATAATAGGGTGTTCTTTGTAGGCACTCTTATGGCTGTTTTACTAGTCCATGGAATCTTCACATCTAATCCTGGCAATCCCACTTTTAGATTGATGACTGATGCTACGTTCGCTGCTAATGTTAAAACTCACTTTGTTCTATGTTTGACTATGACTAATGATTTAATTCAAACATCAGGATATCTGCCTGCTGCATGATTTCCAGGAGGACTAATGCTTTCTCTTCCCTCATAGGTAGGAAATAAATGCCTGATGTGGTATCTGGTAAAGGAGAAATGAGGCTAAAAATTATAGCTTGCTCAGTAAAATTTGCAATTACCTTAGACTGATAACTTACTATATGACAGGCATTGTGCCATGTATTTTACATGAATGATTTCACTTAATTCTCAAAATAATTTAAGATGTGGATATTTTTATTAATTCCCCATTTAGGGATCCAATGCCTCGCATCACCTTGGCCAGATTTTAAATGAATATTGTTTTCCTCACATCATTTTGACCTATTTCGGATCTTCTTTTATAATTGGAATAGAAAATAAGACATTTGCCAAAACAATGGTCACATAGAATGTATCTGGGTCCTTATTAATCCACTCTTATAAATATATTATGTTTAGCACAGCAGCTGCAATTAAGGCCACTGCTTTATTAAGTCAATGGTAGTCTGAAGTCATAACCTAGGATCTTTTTCATCTCTGAAAGAGCCAAACTGAAAAATTAAAATGAGATGTGAGAGAGACCATGACACCTGTTACATTTAGGCCTTTAATGGTGGCACTAATTTCATCAATTTCCCTGAGATACAATATTGTTTTATATTTACTATCTTGGCCAGTGTGGGGAGCAATTTCAGAGGTTTATATCTGACTTTCTCTACAATTGCTCTAGTCACTGACTCAATGTGGAAGTTACTACAACTGTCAAGTAAGTTAATTCCAATTATATACTGGAGAAATGAAAGACTGAGAGGCAGTGAGGATGCTGTAGATGTAGAGCTGGACTTTGGCAGTAGCTCCATTTTTACCTCACATCTTAGGCTAAATCTCTAAAGAAGGGGTCACAATGATAATTTGGATCTCTGAATTTCAAAAGCAAAATAGAACTTGTGTCCAGAAGTCCTTGGACACAAGTCCAAATAAATGGCCTTATATCCCTGTATTAGTGAGGGTTCTCCAGCAAAACAGAACCAACAGGAGAGAGATTAGATAGATAGATAGATAGATAGATAGATAGATAGATAGATAGATAGATAGAAAGATTAGGTATAGGTATTGATGTATAGATATATAAAGTGATTTTACAGGTATTGGCTTATGCCTCATGCAATCATGGAGATTGGCAAGTCTGAATTCCATACAGCATACCTCAAGTTTGGAACTTGAGATGTCATTGAATTCCTCAGGAAAAGGCACAAGTTGGGAACTCAGATGAAAGTGATGATGAAGATGATGAATTCCTTAGGGGAAGATGGCTGGCTTAAGTGAGATAGAAGGACTTCTTTTTTTTAAATTCGTAATTCTTTTTCTATATATATTTTTTGATTGAAGTATATATCCATACATGAACATACATAAACAGTAAGTGTATAGTAAAAATTGTGAACTTATAAAATAAACAAAATAACATCATACAGCGTTCACATATGTAGCTATATCTTGTATCCTGACACTCTACTGAAATCATTTATTAGTTCTAGCAGCTTTGTTGTACATTTTTCGGGGCTTTCTAGATATAGAATCATATCATCTGCAAATAGCAAAAGTTTTACTTCTTCCTTTATCAGTGAATACTTTTTATTTCTTTTTATTGCCTGATTGTTCTAGCTAGAACCTCTAGCACTATTTTGAAAAACAATGGTGACAGTGGGCAACCTTGTCTTGTTCCTGATCTCAAGGGAAAAGCTTTCAGTCTTTCACCATTGAGTACAATGTTAGCTGTGGGTATTTCATTTATGGACTTTATTATGTTGAGAAAATTTCCTCCAATTTCTATCTTTTGTAGTATTTTTATCAAGTAGGCATTCTATATTTTGTCAAAGACTTTTCTGCATCCATTTATAGTATCATGTGAATTTTCTTCTTTGATTTATTAATGTGGTGTATTATGATGCTTGACTTTCTTGTGATGAACCATGCTTGCATGACTGATATAAAACCCACTTAATCATGATGAATAATTCTTTTAATGTGTTGTTGGATTTGATTAGCAAGCACTTTATTGAATATTTTTTCATCTGTGTTCATTAGTGAAATGGGTCTGTAATTTTATTTTTTTGTAATATCTTTATATGGCTTTGGTATGAGGGTGATACTGGCTTCATAGAAAGAGTTTAATAGCATTCCTTCTTATTCAGTTTTTTTGGAAGAGCTTGAGTAATATTAGTACTAAATCTTCTTTAAATGCTTAGTAGAACTCCACTGTGAAATCATCTGGTATTGGGCTTTTAATTTTGGGGCAATGTTTGGTGTTTGTTTCAATCTCTCTACTTGTGATTGGTTTGTTGAGGTCTTCTAATTCTTCTAGGGTCAGTGTAGGTGGTTTGCACATTCCTAGGATTTTTCCATTTCATCTACATTATATAATTTTTTGGCATACAGTTGTTCATAGTATTCTCTTCTGGTATCTTTTATTTCTGTGGGGTCAGTAGTAATGTCCCCATTTTCATTTTTTATTTCATTTATTTACATCTTTTTTCTTCTTTGTTAGCCTAGCAAAGGAATTGTTGATTTTGTTAATCTTCTTGAAGAACCAACTTTAAAACAAAAAAATTTCTCTATTTTATTTTGTTCTCAATTTCATCTGTTTCTGCTCTGATCTATTATTTCATTCTTTCTACTTGCTTTGAAATTAGTTTGCTGTTCTTTTTCTAGTTCCTCCAGCTGTGCAGTTAAGTAATTGATTTTAGCTCCTTTTTCTTTTTTAATGTAAGCTTAGAGAGTTATGAATTTCCCTCTCAGCACTGCCTTTGCTGTATCCCATAGTTTCATATATTTTGTGTTCTCATTTTCTTTCATCTCGAGATATTTATTGATTTCTCTCAAAATTTCTTCTTTGACTGACTGATTATATAAGGAAGTTTTGTTAAATTTCCATATATTTGTGAATTTTCCATTTTTCTGCCACTTGTTGATTTCCAACTTTATTAGATCATGATAAAAGTAAGTGCTTTGTATAGTTTCCATCTTGTTGAATTTATTGAGAACTGCTTTGTGACCCAACATATGGCCTATCCTGGAGAAAGATCGATGAACAATTGAAAAGAACATATATCCTGCTGTTTTGGGGTGCAATGTTCTGCATATGTCTATAAGGTTTAGTCCATTTATCATATTATTCAAGCTCTCTGTTTCTTCATTGATCCTTTGCCCAGATGTTCTATCCAATGTGCAGAGTGGTGTATTGTAGTCTCCACTATTATTGTAGAGATATCTGTTTCTCCCTTCAGTTTTGCCAGTGCTTGCCCCATGTATTTTGGGGCATTGTGGTTAGGCACATATACATATATTATTGTTATTTCTTCCTGGTGAATTGCCGCTTTTTAAATATATAATGCCCTTCTTTGTCTCCAGTAACAATTTTTCTTTTAAAGACTATTTCTTCTGATATACATATAGCTAGTCCAGCTTTTTTTGTTGTTGTTGTTGATTTTTGCATGTATGGAATACCTTTTTCCAACCTTTCACTTTCAATCTATTGATATCCTTGACTCTAAGGTGAATCTCTTGCAGAAAGCATATAGATGGCTCTTATTTTCTTATCCTTTCTTCCAGTCGGCATCTTTTGATTGGTAATTTTAATCCATTAACATTATTATTGTAAAGGCAGTGATTATTTCACCCATATTGAGCTTTGGGTTTTATCTGCCATATTTTATTTTCACCACTCTTTTGACACTGTAGTTACTGTTACTGACACAATCTTCATTTCTAGACTCTCTTCCAAGTCTCTCTCTCCTGTCTTTTCTTTACAGGCTGTAACAATCCATTTAGTATTTCCTATAAAGTGAATCTCTTTGTTATAAACTCTCTCAGTTTCTGTTTATCTGTGAATATTCTAAACTCATCTTAATTTTTAAAAGACGATCTTGCCAGATGTAACATTCTTGGCTGAAAGTTTTTCACTTGCAGTATCTTAAATATATCATACCACTGTCTTCTTGCCTCCATGGTTTATGATGAGAAATTGGCACTTAATCTTATTGGGTATTACTTATGTGTTATGCATCACTTTTATCTTGCTCTCTCATAATTATCTTTGTCTTTGGCATTTGACATTCTGATTAGTATGTGTCTTGGAGTTGGTCTATTCAGATTTATTCAGATGGGATTATATGGATATCTATGTCCTTCAATAGGGTTAGGAAATTTTCTACCATTATTTCTTCAAATATTCCTTCTGCCTCTTTCCCTTCTCTTCTCCTTCTGGGACAGCCATGACACATATTTGCATGTCTCTTGCTGTCATTTAGTTCCCTGAGACCTTGTTCAATTTTTTCCATTCTTTTCTTCATTTGTTCTTTTGTATGTTCACTTTCAGAGGCCATGTCTTTGAGCTCACTGATCCTTTCTTCTGCTTCCTCAAATCTGCTGTTTTATGCCTCCAGTTTATTTTTAATTTCATTTATTGCATCTTTCATTCCCATAAGATCCATTATTTTAGTATGTATGCTTTCAAATTCTTCTTTGTGCTCACCCAGTATCTTCTTAATATCCTTAATCTCTTTAGCCATCTCATTGAATTTATTAAGGAGATTTGTTTAAACACCTATAATTAGTTGACTCAATTTTTTTATGTCATCTGGAGGCTTATCTTGTTTCTCTAAATGGGCCATATATTCCTATTTCTTGGTATGGATTGTAATTTTTTGTTGGTGTCTTGGCATTTGGCTTACTAGATGTAGCACCATCCCCCTCCTTGTTGGTGGTGGGGATGGACACTCTGTAGTGCTCAACAGCTTAATCCTTGTGGGCCAAATATGCCTGTAGTTGCCTTGAGAGGCTGAGGGACTACTGTCCCTTTTGCCCTTTAAGTGGAACAGCCAACATCCAACAGTTTAGTTCCTGTAGGCCAAGATAACCTACTGTTGCCTGGAGAGACTGAGAGAACACCAGTCCCCTCCTGTCCTATTAGGGGGTGGGAGTGGATACACAGGCACTCAACAGTTCAGACCCTGTAGGTCAAAAGTACCTGCTGTTGTTCAGAGAGGCAGTGGAGACCTCAGATCTCTCCTATCCTACTAGGTGTCCAAACGGTCCTGTCTGTGTAGGCCAAAAGTTCCTGCCCTTACTCATAAAGGTGGTGGAAACATCAACCCCCTCCTTTCCTATTGAGGGTGGGAGTGGATCAGCAGGTACCCACCAGTCCAGGCCATGCAGGCTAAAAGTGCCTGCCATTGCCCAGAGAGTATGAGGAAACCCAGTTCCCCTACTAAAGGGCAGGGATGGAGCTACAGGTGTCTGACTTTTCTGTCTGTGTGGGCCAAGTCACCTGCAGTTATGCAGAGGCTGGCCAAACACAGTTCCTCTCTTGTCCTGTTGGGGTTGGGGGTAGATCCACAGGTTCCCAACAGTCCAGTTTGTGCTGGCCAAAAGCCCCTGCAGTTGCCCAGAAAGGGTGAGGAAACACCAGCCCTCTCTTACATGGGGACAGTGCAGAGGTGGAGATGGAATAGAGGTGCTCAACAAACAGTTCACGTGGGCTGAAAATGCCTACAGTTGGCTGGAGAGGCTGAGGAAGCATAGCTCCTCTCCTATCCTAATGGGGTATAGGAATGGAGGAGCCCCAGGTGTCTGACTATTCAGTCTGTCCTGGCCGAAAGCACCTGCAGTTACCCAGAAAGGCTGGTGTAGATCCCCCGGCTTCTTCCCTGCCAGAGGTGGGGCTGGAGCCTAGGCAAGGGCTACAATCCAATCTTGGTGGAAAGGAGCCAGTCCCTCCTTCCCCTCATTCTGGGGGAGGAATTAAAATGGCAGCTACCAGCCACATTCCAACTTGGATAGATTCAAACTTTAGCTTTTCTTAGGATTATACTTTAGCCAGCTGAGTTTACTAATCAGTAGCTGAAGTTTGTGGCCAACCATCTCTTCCTCACCTGTTTATGAGAAATGGATCTTCTAACTCCAGACATGGAATAGCTTCTGAGGAGATATTTGCTATCTGTGGAAGATGGGCACTGTCCTCCACAGCATGGCCTGAAGTTTCCCTAAGAGGCTGGTGCAGGTCCCCCCAGCTTCCTCTCTGCCAGAGGTGGGGCTGGGTTCAGGCTGGAGCTGTGATCCAATCTGGGTGGATAGAAGCCGATCCCTACCAGCACAGTGATTTTCAATCAGCCCTGCTTTCCCTCATGCCAGGGGCAGAGTTAAAATGGTGGCTACCAGACTCTTTCTGACTTGGACTGGTTTAAACTTTAGCTGTTCTTAGGATTATACTTTTGCCATTCAAATTTACTAGTCAGTAGCTGGAATCAGTACCTAACCCTCATTTCTTCCCCCATTTTTTGGAAATGGAGCTTCCAAATCCAGCCGCAGAGTAGCTCCTGAGGCAGCTTGTGCTGAGGCTTCTGGAGTATCGAATGCTCTGCTCATGAATCTTCTCTGCAGATGGGCAGTCTCCTCCTTCCATACTTTGAAGAATATTGCATGTTACCTTTCTGGCCTCCTGGGGCCCCTAAACAGGTATTTAGATAGCTCTGGCATATTACTAACTGCCTTGTAGGACAAGCCAACTCTAGGAGCTCCTTACTTTGCTGCCGTCTTGCCTCTCCTCCAGAAGGTCTTCTTTTTGACCACTGGCATCCTTAGTTCTCCCTTTATGGACTCCAACAGATTGGTTGAGGATATCTTTGTCATTGTAGAGGGCAATCTCCTTTGTTGATTGTAGATGTAATCAGGCATTTATGCAATCACCTAACTAATGAGTTAAATCCATGAAATACCCTCACAACAATCAGGCCAGTGCTTCCTTGAACAAACAACTGGATGCCATAACCTAGCAAAGTTGACACATGGAATTAACCCTCATATTATCTTTGGTTAAGGACTAGGAAAATCATCATGGTATATATTTGCTGAAGTGTTTCAGGGTTCTTTCTCTTAGGATTTAGCAAAGTTTTTAGTCAATGGGTTTCTGGGTCTTAAATTTTTTTTTTTTTTTTTTTGGCCTTTTACTGGAGAAGCACACCACAGCTTCTTATTTCTTGATTCTGGAAAACATTTTGTGTGTGGGGTGAAGGATATAGATGTTAAGTAGCACCCATGCATTCTACTACTAGGGCCATTGGGCTTTATTATCAAATCCATACTTTCTTAGTTAAGTCCCCTTGATGAAGGACCCTCAAAATTCAATCCAAGTAGTATTTCTCTGGTTCTCACTAGTACATACTGATTAATTCTTGAAACTCTCATTTAATTTTTGTATTGCTCCCAGCCAGGTTATAGTGAGAGTTGACTATAATTTTGACCTGGAGATAGAAGAGAAGGTAGGGAGAGTTCCTGAGGGATGCACCTGTTGAATTGTTGGGAAATAGGCCCTTAAGTGCTAACTGTAACTATGCATCAGAAGGCACTCAGAGGTATAAATTGAGATGCCCATGCCATATTTTATCCGATATTTCAAGGTTCAAGGTTTTCCACAGTGTCCTCCTTTTTACCCAATATACCTATCTTGGCTAAGTATTCAAACAAATTTGAAACTTTGCAATTCTAAGTTGCATCTTGTGCACATAAGAGTGAATGTAGCAGACTGGAGACTGCTATGTTTAGAAAAGCCTGCTTGCAAAGTTGGCCCTGATAAAGACGAACAACAATGAGAACCTATGATTTCTACAGGGAAATTTGATCTCCCAAGAAAGAAGTAATGGCATAGCTGACCTATCCATAACTACATTAGTCTTCCTAAGAGATGAGTAGCATGAAGCAGAGGGAAAAGTTGAGAGAAATTCCTTATAAAAACAACAAGTAAAATATATATGTTATTTATTCTCACTAATTAAGAATATAAACTTAAAACAAATATATATCTCTAAAAATAAAATATTCTATAGCATTATTTATATTTATCTTTAAAATATTTATGGCAACTGAAAATTATACTTACATCTAGGGTCCTAGGATGCCAATATAAAAGGCAAAGTAGAAGCTAGAAACTTGAAAGTACTAATTAAGTACAGGCCACACAAAATACATTGGTATAAGCAGAAATTACACTCACAACATGGAAGAGAGTAGCAAAGTTTGGAACACAAATAATGTTGGATCTTATAAAAATTTTGGCTTGAAGTAACAGAATTGTAATTATAATGTGTATTTAGCTGAATCAAATCATATATTTATCTCTTTCACTGAATGCAAAAATTAGCCATTGAGAGTAATTTGGAAAGTCAGAGGAGACAGAAATTACTGTATCACTTTGTTATAAAATGTATTTATATCAGTACTTGTATAACCCCAATAGGAAGGAGTTAGGATAATGAGAAACTTATAGTCTAGTATGTGTGGTTAGATCATGACTAGGAACCATACTGTCCAATATGATATTGTTTATCCTCATGTTAAATTTCAATTTAAATTAATTAATTTTAAGGTAATTAAAACAAAACAGGTTTTCAGTCATTCTAGCTACATTTTAAATGCTCAATCAAAACATGTGACTAGTGGCTAGCATGTTGGACAGCACAGATTAATAGAATATTTTTATCATTGGAGAATATTCTTTTGGATGGTGCTGAGTTAGTTGCTTTTTGTTTGCATCTTTCAGAAACCAAAGATTTTATTAATTAATTTTGGAAATATCAAGTTAAAACAGAGTAATAATAAATAGTTTTAAAACTGTGGATATAGGAATTAACAATTCTGAAAAGTAAATGAGAATTTCTTCCAAGTATATATGTTTATGTTCCTAAGCCTTTTCAAAATAAATGTTAGCTGGAAGGATTTATGGAGATTGTGGAAGCTTGGTTTAGTTATGAATTCCAAAAAGAGATATAGATTATGTTTGTAAACTGGTGTGTTCCTCTGGGCATGCTACCCCTCTGATTGTATTAAATTCACAGGTTTCAATTTTACCTTATTAAATCAAAATTAGAGCTTTGATTTGGCCAAGTCATTAGGGCAGGCAAGGTTCAGTTCCTGTCTGCCCCCTTGGTCATCTAAATAAACAGATGCATAATAAAGAACACGGAAGTAGATACACAGAGAAGAAGAACACAGAGGAAGAGAGACAGCTCCATAAACATGACAGGGGCCTCAGGAAGAGAAATGCGCCTGATAGTTTGCAGATGAAGAGAACAGAGCAGCTGAGAAGCTCTGATAGATAAGCCTTATGCCAGCCTACAGCTGAGATCAGAAGAAGATGGGACCACAGAGTCCTAAGAGGGAAGAGGAAGGCTGAACCCTCACAGACATTGCCTGTCATCTTGTTCAACACGTGGCAATAAACTTTGGGTGAGAAAGTGCCTCTCATAGTACCTTGAGTTGGGCTCTTTAGGGCCTGGTAACTGTAAGCTTCTATCCCAAAAAAATACCCTTTATAAAATCCAACAGATTTCTGGTACTTTGCATCAGCACCCCTTTGGCTGACTAATACAGAGATCCCCCCATGGAAAGAGATCGCCATTAGAATGATCATTATATATTGAAGATAAGAAAGGACGTATGTATGCTAAAATTAAAGCAGAAACTGGCATTGTGTGAGGGTCAAACAATAGCTCTTGAGGATCTCTTGAAATAATTGAGATTGGTTCAGGACATCTATTTTGAAATCAGCTGTCATAAGGTATGTTACAAAATATAAAGCAAACCATGTAATAATAAATTAAATTTAAAAAATGTTTAAACAGATGTTTTGTCATTAGAAACATTCAGACTACAGTGATTGAAATTATAAAATAATTTTAGTTCTCTTTGTGAGTAAACAATGAGTTATGATTGGGGGAAAATAAGAATAACAAATCTTAAACCACCTGGGATCTTACATAGAATTTGGGAGGTTTGATGTGGGCACCACCATGTCAGGATAACTGAAATTCAAACACAAGAAGCACACAAAAATTAGTAATATATCAGGGATATGTTTACACAAAATTAACTACATCTTATAGAGAAAGGCAATAAATGTTTTATTTATCTTACTGTCGGAACAAAGTGGGTAGACATCAAAAGAAGACTATCAGCTTTGCCTGCTCTCTTCTCTCTCTCTCTTTCTCTCTCCCTCACGCACACACACACATTCTCTCTTCACTACCAAGGATACCATGGCCAGGAATACAAGTAAGCATATCTAATTCAGAAAAATTTCAAATTCAAATGGTACTTGCTTAACTGTTTACTCTTTGGAATGTTATCAATTATCCATTCATTATCAACATTGTGTAGATGAAAGTGAAAACAAAGGTGATGTTCTATTTGCTTCCATTTTTCTATGGTCAAACATATTAAAGAAAATGATAATGTTAATAAAGTTCAGATTATTTGTTTCATTGATTTTTTACTTTGTAAAGCAGCTTTTCAAGTTGACATAACACTAATGACAAATGTCAACTTCTTCACTCACACAGAACATTAGAAAGAACACCAAGTTAAATTGAATATAACACATGAAAGCAACCCAACTGAGGATAAATATAGGAAATATCTAACAAACAATTGGGGTGCACAACACAAGCAATCAAACAAACAGGCTCTGGCTAGCTTTAAATGGTAGATGGTAGCATTGATTGCTAAAAGAAATAATATATATTAATTTCTTACAGCGTCTGATTTATGATAGATATGTAAAAATTATTTTCCACCCTTCCTTTCATGTGGTCTTGTAATTTATACTCTTATAAATGGGTGAATTAAGTGTACTAATTTAAGATAAAATCATATTGGTTATAGTGCCCAGCATAAAGTATTTTATCCAATTTTGGAAACTCCTGCCAAATACGCTGTTGAGTAATCTGAGAGCTTTAAATTTTCAGAAGATATCTACCTCTCTGGGATGGAAGTTTTCTCAAATAAGGTTTGTTTACATCTCTTTTTTTTCCTAATTCAGATAAGTTGTAATTTTCTTTGCATTTCTATAGTAATATGTGCATATGTACATGTATATTTGATATAGTCCACCAGAATATTTCCAAATGTTGTCCAAATCAGCTTTCTATGCTATGTACTCTACTGAGTAAGAGAAAAGAAGAGAGGGAGGAAAAAAGCTTTAGTATATTATGGGAAATAAAAAAACATTCTTTATTCCTTAGAATGTTAACTAAACATGTAGATGCCCTAAAAGAGTAGCTCTCCCATTTCATTTAAAATAGAAAAAACAGCTTACTGTTGAAAAAAAGCTTGTGGGAGTTTGCTAAATGCTGCTGAGAGTAATTTTCCAGAAATGGGTTGGCTTTTTACAATGGTGGATTATTGGCTAACAAGCTTATACTTCTGAGGCCAAGAAAAATGTCCAAATCAAGGCATCATCAGGCTACACTCTTTCCCTGAAGACTGGCTACCAGTGATGGTAATCCTGGACTCCTCTGTCTCATGGGAAGGCACATGGCCATGTGTGCCAGTCTCTGCCTTCTCCTCTGGGCTCCACTGCTTTCAGCTTCTGGCTGCTTTGTCTGTGGCTTTCTCTGTCAGCTTCTGTGGGTTCCTCTCTGAACTCCTGTGCCTTGCTCCATATTCATCTTGTTTATAAAGGACTCTGGTCAGAGGATTAAGACCCACCCTGGGACATGCTTTACTTAAGTAATCGAATCAAAAGGTCTTAACTGAAGTAATCTAATTAAAAGATCCACCTGCAATACTTTCATACAAACAGGAATGGATTAGCTCTAAGGACTTGATTTTCCAGGGTCCATCCAGCATCAAACCATCACAGGTGGATTGGAAATTGGGATTAGGCCTAAATTCAGAATGAGTTTCTCCTTTATCTCTCCCCATGTGGAACTCATTCACAGCAATATAACTGCACACATTTCCTGAAAGATAAACAAACTTGGCTCAAGTGAATTTTCCTTGTGGCAGAAGAAAGAAGAGAGAATACATTTTTGAGGCTGTACTTGTTCAAGAACAAGAGAAAAAGGAAAAAGCCAGACAACTTTAGTACAACAGTGAGAGGGTATGGACTCCAAACATTCTTTGAGAATCATTTCTTATGGAAGAACTGAAAACAAGCATCTTGATTTCTCAGGAATGTATTTTGAAGTCTACCAGACATTTGAAGATGTCCAAGAACCATGAGTGAAATTCAGTGATAATTCATTTTTCTTCAGGACAAGGTATATTGTTCATTCATACAAGTGATATCAGAAGTGTTTCTATCTCAAACCTAAATTATCTCAAGGAATGTCATGTTTGAAGACTTTTTAGAAAAGTTACATGGAGTATAGTAGGAGCAGTAATAATAAATATTTCTAGCTAAGATTTAAATAATAGGAATGGGTTTGAATAAAATATCCATATGGCAGCTAAATCTTAATAAAAAGAAAATTCACTAAAAATAAACAGCAATACCATTAATATTTATGCTAACATTAATCTTGTAAGCTGAGCCCTGTTCTTTTTTTTTTTTTTAAAGATTTTATTTATTTTATTACATATCTCCCCTTCCCCCCCGTTGCGGCGACGCGCCGAGACTTGGTCACTGCGCAGGCGCGGCTTTCCCCGCTTGTGGGTGGCTTCTGCTTCTATTCACAGCCGGCTCTGCTTCAGTTCGCGGGTGGCTGGCTGCGCTCCATTCGCGGGCAACCTGCCCTGCCCGTGGCAGCTTTTTTGCCCTGCCCGCAGCAGCTCTGGCCCGCCCATGGCGGCTTGCCATTCTCAAGGCGGTCTGCCGGCTAGGAGAGGTCCCCGGGAACCGAACCTGGGGCCTCCCATGTGGTATGCCGGCGCCCTATCCACTGGGCTATCGAGCCGGCCCCGAGCCCTGTTCTTATTTAATAAAATTTGGATTCTGTAACAATAACCCACATGATGGCCTATGGTGTGGCCAGTGTTGCCACTATCCCCGCTAGCTTGAAGGAATATGTTACCTATAGCCTGCATTTGATACCCTTAAGAGAGATCTAAAATCACTTAATCCACATCACAGAACTTATCTGGTATCATTAGAATTAGCTGACTGCCATCATAGTCCTGTAAAAGGCCAGATTCTTCATAGCCAGTTTCCCTCTCCAGAAGCAACTTTCTCCAGGCATGTGCTCTAGCAACACTTTTCTCACTTCTCTTTCATTTGCTTTGTTAAAGAAAAAAGGAAAAGTATATATATATATTTTCCTTCTCCTATTGCTAAATAAATTCTTTCAACTTATTGAAAGCATTGTCTTTCTGGAAAATATCATCGTCTCAGAAAAATAGCAGTGAAACCAGATAAAATAATCCTCAAATAACAAAACGTGAAACAGTTTGACTAATTCTATTTAATGATACTTCAGGAAAACATAGGATAAGGGAAAATAGACTGGGATTGCTGAAAACTACATGAAATGACTCAATCTTCCATAAGAATCTATTAGACAGAATTTACAATTGCTGAAAATATTAATTAACATGTGTGTTGTTATCCTTCCAGAGAGTATAGTTATGTATATGTTCTTTGCATTTACTCAGAAGTAGCTTGGAAATTTCTTTACCAGTTGACAACCTGTATAAAATTCTATGAAAGAGGGGAAAAACAGAAAAAAATAAATAAACTAAAACCACTATTTCTTTAATATTGACTAAACATATTAAACTCCTCTTTGTCAAAGTCAACATCTATGCATATGAAATTCTTGCTTTAGGTAATATATTTTTCTCATACATGTTTTGTGAAGTTTTTAAATACAGATTAAATGTTAAATATGAAATATTTATAATAGCAAATGTTTAGAAAATGGTTCCAAGATTTTCAAGGCCAAATAACTCACATGTTTATGTAAATAACATATCAGGAATTTAAGTTTTCCCAGTGTGCTTGAATGTTTGTTTTTATTTTTCCCTATTTACTTTTTGAGAAAGGTATGCACAGCTTCCTTTAAATGTTTTTGCCCTAATTTTCCAAATAACATTCTAGATAATTGTCCTGTTGTACTACAAAGTAACTGTGTAAAATTCAAAGTGCAAAACTATATCAATAATAATACCCATCTTATCTAAATTGGCTTCATCTTGCATTTCTGCATTTGTCAATATTCTCTTGAACCTCATGTCTACAGTTCTAATTCTTACCACATCTCTGAACCAAAGATTCTTAAATTAACTTTCTCTTCAGCATTTGTAACTGGATGATTAATTTGGCATCTCAAACTTAATATATACAAAACATCCTGCTTCTCTCTTCATTGGCCACTTTATCCCCCATTCTTCCTAATGTGAGTAATTATTACTTTCAGGTCAATACCTAAGAATAATTCCTTGATTCCTGTCAGTCCCTCTCCTTATCTAACCCATCAGAAAGCCCTATTATCCCCATTTCCCCTGAGTTCATACAAGTCCATACCAGCCTTATCTTCTCCAAGATGATTGCCATAGCCTTTAAACTGGTCTTCCATTTTCCACATAACAATGTTTTAGCCATAGTTGGATTTGTATTACTTCTCTGCTTATAATATTTGCCAAGCTTCCCATTGCAATTACAAAAGTCATCCAAATTCCATATATAAGTATACAAGGCTCTGAAAGAACTGGCTTGTGCTTATCTCCTCTGTTATTGAACTCCAAACAAAATTTTCTCTTCATATATACTAAGGTCCCTCCCACTTTGGATGCTATAATTTTGCTGTCTCTACTGCCTGGAATATTACTTCCTTAGATTTTCTTTCTCCTTGCTTTGACACCTTTTTAGGGATCTCATCCTTCAATATCTTAGGAAAAACAGTCTTCATTAAAAGTTTTCACTGTCAACCACATTTTTCTATTTATTTTCTTTAAATGCCCTTAACACCTTCTCAAATAATCTTGTTTATTTTCTTACTTATCTATTATCTTTCTCTACCCAATAAAATTAAATCATCAAGAGAGACAGGAAATCGTTTCTATTTGTCACCACACAGATGTGGTTCCTGAACTAGTGCCCTTCCACATAGATTCTCTTTAACATATTTGTTTAATACCTGATGGTCAACCTTGCTGGAATGTCTTATTTTTGACCTATTCAATATTTTAACTAATGGCATTAACTGCTCCAGAATATGCAATCTTTAATACATTACATAATATTAGGATATTTGCTATCATTCCTTACTCTAAAATTGTTTTGTCTCTGATGGATTTTTGCTTTGATTATATGGCTATTTAAGGCTACAGAGCAGGTTTTATATGGCTGGCATCAGGCCCATTATTCTGTAAGTAATCATACCTAATAAGTAGTGTTTTGCTCATTAATTACAATCATTGCAATTGACTATAAATATTGATTACTAAATATCCATTAGATTAATATATTTTTGGCTTTGAAGGACAAAGTAAAAGTAAGGCTTTTGAGTTTGGAATATGAAGTTCCACAAATAAAGTGCAGCTTCTGACACTTGTTTTATGTCTTTAAATATAGTGAAGCAGGCTAGTAAAATAGGGAATCAATACATGGATCTGGAACTGGCAAGAAGTCCATGTGGACATCAATACCTTCAAGATGGCTGCTGGAAGACACTCTCAAGAATCCCATCCAGAATGAGATATCCCTCCCAAATCCAGGAGGACATTATAATTAGGCCATTCCGGGGGATTGATGGGTAGGATAATCATTTAAAACAGCAAACAGCTGGAACTCCCCCTGTGTCATTAGCAAAGGAGCTGAATAATTAATGGTTTATAAAACAAGCACAAAGGTGTTTCTCTCT
>PVKH010013404.1:0-16873 GCA_004027955.1 Chaetophractus vellerosus | reverse complement strand
AAAACTTTAATGTGCAGGACAATTAAAGCAAATAAGAATGTTGAACTTGGAGAAGGGGTGTCTGGAGAATGTGATGGCCATCTAGTAGAAGAGTAGGAGTACACTGGGTATCTTCACAGTAAAGGTTCAGGATCAGTGAATAGGTGGAATATGAAGGCAGATTTCAACTTAGCACAAGAGGATAAAACTAGCTAAGGGGGTTCAAAAATGAAATGGGCTACCCTATTATATCAGACCCCTGTCACTAGACATGTTTAAATCAAGGGTCAGATTTAGAGGCTGCAGGGGCCAAACAGGCCATGTACTTTAATAAAACAGGTGCCAGGCATAGTAAATACAGGGCCCTCTTTGTTGTACTTCTTTCAGTAAATATTTCATTTTCCCACTAATTCTGAAAGAAAACCAGTAGCCCAAGTGTCAGCAGCTAGCTGACAACTTGGCCTTCCGTTGGAGACAGTGAGGTATGGCTGGAGACCTTGGAGATTAGAATGGATGCCTTGTTTAAAGGGGGCAGTAGACACGTGGCACCAGTGAATTGTTATCATGTGAGGTTGGTGGGCCTTTGTTGTTGGATTTACTGGTTTTCCCTGAAGGTGATTTTTTTAATGTAAAATCTGCTTTTTAAATGTTGGGACTTAATTCAAATTATTTTAAAACAACATCCCAGGTCAACATAGTGCAGGAGAGCCAAAACACATCTTTAGCTGTGATCCATCCAGCTTTTGGGTCATCAGTGTTTGCAGTCTTTGATTTTAGCCAATGGATGAGTGACTACCTTTTGCAGATATTATAGAGGTGAAAAACTGATTGGGGTGGCAGGTCAGACAAATTGACCTGTCACCTGCTAGATCTTCTCCAGTACTGAAGTTCCATGCCTTATTGAATGCCATTTGCATTAATCTATTTAACAAATATTTGAGCACTCGCTTGTTACCAGACACAGCTAAATGCTGAAGAGTAATGAACAAGATAGACTCATCCCTCCTGTTTTTAAGGAACCGTATAGTCTAGCATTGTACAAAGCTTCATAAGAGATGCAGTAATTAGAATGCATGGACCCTAATCAAGAAGAACACGTACAGAGCAAGTTTACAAATACAGATGGAGCCACTCAGAGGGTGAGAATGCTCCAAGTAATCTTCACTGGAGGTTTTTATCAAATTCCCATTTGCCCATTCTTTACACTATTACCAGTTTGAAACTAGTAGAAGCCATTTAATTTCTTGTCAGTATAACATTACTTGCCCTCCATTAATTGGGACTTGCCTATAATTGTTCTTTGAGTAGATTCAAAGATTGATCCATTGGTAAGGAATGTTCCCTTTTTTTTCTGACAGGTGACACAGTCAAGAAGGAAACCATAAACCCTATTCTGAGAAATTGCATGGGAAGATTACAGTTCTAAAAATTAGTTTAGCCATTGGTTTAATGAAAGGATTTGTTCAACCTAGACTGTCCAGTGTGGTAGACACTAGGCATATATGGCTACTGAACAATTGAAATATACCTAGTCTGAATTGAGACGTGCTACAAATGTAAAATATACTCTGGATTTTGAAGACTTAGAATGAAAAATGTATCTTATAATTTTTATAGTGGTTACATTTTGGAATGATATTTTGGACATATTGGGTTAAATAGCATGTTAAAATTAATTTCAGTTGTTTCTTTTTACTTTTTTAATGTGGTTATGGAAAATTTTAAATTACATATGTGGCTTGCACTATTGGATAGCATTGCATTAGACAGTTAACACACATTTAAAACCAAAGGGTCCCTTGAAAGGAGAGTAAAGTTTGTGTGTGTAACACAATTGCACATTGAATTAAAATAAAAGAGCCATATTACTGATACTTTTGGTCATGTCTATTCAAGCTTTTCCCCATTTTGTATTTCAGCTTTAGTCATGTTTATTTACAGTGTTGATTTAGATCAGTAAAAAGTTAAAAGATGCTGATTTTACTTTGTGTTTCCAACAGTTACCAGAAATGTGATTGTTTAAAAATAAAATCTGTAAGGCAAAAGTGTAAGTCTCTTAAGTGCTGCACCACCAACTAATTCTGAGCTCTAATCAGATAGCTTTATGACTGCTTAAATTGAAGGTTTTATAAATACCATGTGTACCAGGAAAAACACATTTTTTACTGTTAATTCAATAATTGTATTATGTGCAAGACACAATTACTGCTTTATCTTTTGTTAACAAATTGTGAATCTTCTCTTTGAAATTAAATTCTAAATCCAGCTTTCTGTTCATTGTTCACAGCATCACAACGGAAATCTTTGGGGTGGAGAGGTAGAAAATGCTTTATTGCTTGTGTGGCCGCAGGCAGTATAGTGTTAGATTTAAATTAAGTAATCTTGAATTAGATAAGGTTTTTAAAGTCAGTGGTCAAGTCTTCAAAATTATGTAGAAAGTGAATAAATTGGGTTGATTGACTTAAAGGTCAACAGGAGTAAATTTGTGAATGAGCTCTACATTTTTCAGGCGAGCACTGATATTAATGTTTACATTTTGTCAATATACATGACAAGATATTTTTGAAGAAAATGACATACTCTTACCTCTCCCCACTCCTTTTTTTTTTTTTTTTTAAATATAGAGTGCCTTAAAGTTCCTTCACATTTACTTAGAGGAACAAGCTAATGTTAGGCATATTGCTACCTTGAGGAAGTTAAATGAGCCAGTAATTTGTTATATATTTAAAATTTTGATTAAAGGTGCTGATTATTTTTGTAGTTAATAACAATCTTAGCTTTTTAATGATATGGTGTCTTTTCTTTGTTCATATTTCAAAGTATTTGTGATCAGAGTTTTAACATTGAGATCTTACCCAATTGTGGGTAAATAATGTATACTGCTTTATAAGGTATTCTGAAGTGTTCGATTTTATGTGAAAGATGGGCTAACCTAGCTTATTAAAATGTTTTAATCCAGTTGACCTTTAAATGGAAATTGGCCTCTTTTTTTTGTGGAATGCTGGTGATACCCTACATTTTATTGGAGAATAATAAACACCTGAAATATATTATCCCTTTTCTTTCTTCCTCCTCTTCCTCCTCATTCCTTGATTTTAAAATCTTAAGGCCACTCCTAGGAGCCACATGGAATCCTTTCTCTTACAGGCTTTAAGGAGTCCCGAAGAATTTTAAGTGTTGAAATTTAGTAATTAGAAGGAGCAGTAGGAACAGGTTTCTTTCTTTCTTTTTTTTTAAAGATTTATTTTTATTTATTATACATCCCCCCCTTTTTTACGGGCTCGGGGACTGAACCCGGGCCTCCCATGTGGTAAACCGGTGCCCTACCAACTGGGCTATACAGCCGGCCCCACAGTTTTCTTATTAAAAGTTGATTACCTATTTTGGATTTAGATCAGGTATCCTTAACCTTTTTGTTCCATACACCCCTTTGCCAGTCAGGTGAAAACCATGGATACCTTCTAGTGGCAGATAGTTTTATGACCCTCAACATCTGCATGTTTTTAAATTAAATTTTAGGATTATTCAAAATTACGTTTTACAACTTTACCATAATTTTACCTTATAACTTAACAGTTCAACATCTGTTCAGATGGTCATTTTTGGCAAACATTTAGAAATTCGAATTTTCCCATGGCATCATAAAACCATTTCCTCCATCCTTACCAACCTTTTTGCCAGCAGTTATCCACTGCACTCAGAACACGCTACATCAAAATAAAAATCATACGAAGTCCACAGTATACTGTGTATTTAATAAATATATCACACCCGTACCAACACATTCCCACAAGAATAATGGTTTTTTTGAATTTTCAATTCAAGCTCAGGGGTCCCCTGAAATCTTTCCACGGACCTCTTGGGGGTCCATGGACCTCTGGTTAAAAGATTTAGATGGTAGCTTAGGAAAATGATTTTTGCAGGGTGAAAAATGCTAATGATACTCAAAAGATAAATATAACTTATAGTCAGAATGTGCTAAAAGAAACATTAAGGTGGCATTACTAGACCTCAGCCTATTGCTAATCACCAAGAAGCCCAATGTGAATATCCAGTGTGGGGAGAGTTCAATAACCTGCCTGGTGTTAACAGTGGGAAAGTTGTTTGCAGCTAGAATATGGGAGAAGATGCAAGTGGCAGAGGGTTTGGAACCTGTTATGAATTGACTCCCCTTTGTTTTGAAATAATCTTATTTTCTCCTTGATATTTAAATGGTAAAACATGTGACTGAAAGCCAGCTTATTTGTGGGATTTTGCTATTAGCTGATTTGAAAATTTTTTTGGGAGTTTTCATTTTTAAAATGTGTCATTGTTTCCTTGTTTAATTTGTCTTTGAAGTAAAGATATAGGGGACAAGAACTGGTCTACAAGGTGATAGTATTCAGTTAATTTGCAAATATTATTGGCCACACAAATTCAGGGTGACATAAAAGAAGTTTGCATTGCTTGGCCTACATTGCTTCCTTATCTTTCCAAGCCATCATTGCTTTTATTTTTCATTATATCATGCTTTAGAGCAACGCTATCCAGTAGAACTTTCTGCAACAATGAAAGTTTTCAACTCTGTGCTGTCCAGTATAGTAGCCACTAGCCACATTAGGCTTGAGAGTTTAGAATATGGCTAGTGCAGAGGAACTGAATTTTAAAATTTTATTTAATTTTAATTCAATTTAAATGGCCACATTTGGCTAATGGCTACCATATGAAATAGCCCAGATATAGAGGATAAAAAGTTAGATCTATTTATTCTTTTTTTTTTTTAAAGGGGGTACTGGGGATTGAACCCATGACCCCGTACATTGGAATCAGACACTCAAAACATTGAGCTACATCGGCTCCCCTAAAGTTTATTCCTAGTTCAACTGTCTTGATATTTTTCATTAGATTTACTTTCCAGAATATCCTTAGCTCTATTTTCTTTATTGCCCTGAACACGTTTGGTTGTTTGTTTTTATTTATAAGACATGAAAAAATATATATGTTCTTTAGTATTCATGTGAAAATTCTGAGCACTATTTAAAAAGAAACCAAGATTTGAATGAGTTCTGAGAAAAATTTGAATAAGTTATGTGAAAAATTACTCATGTATGTTGATTCAGTATTTTGTCTAGTTTAAGTTGAGTGTGATGCTTTACACCTTATTTTTTAAATTATAAAAATAAGTTAAATGAGGTTTACAGAAAAGGGATGAAATATCTTTTCTGAAATTTATAAACATGAAGACCAAAATCTGGGTGTCACCAGTGTACATGTTAAAGCATGATTTCATTGTCATGATTTTTATTTTGTTTTATTCCGTTACTTAATTGATTATACCCTCCAATTCTTTAAAATACTCACTACTGAGATTAGTAGGCCATTCATTTTGGTCTCCATCCCCTAGTTCATGTATGGAAGCATGCAATTAAATGTGAATTTCCATTTGTTTAAACTTGACCACTGCACCCAATCACTTCCAGAATTGTTTGGCTTGTTTTTTCATTAAATGAAATTTTCATTGGCATGTGTTTTAAAAACTAGCTTTTTGCTTATTTCGTTATATGCCTGGTGTGTGTGAAACATCTTGGACTGCATTGCATGTTTTTAGAATTATTACAATAATATATTTTAGATGGGATTTTCTGATTTTTATGGGGCTGCTTTTTTGGTATACATTAATGTTTAAAAATGTAAAGGTGAAAATATCTTTGTTTTTTAAATGAAGATATTAAAAATGTTCTGCATGTCTTTTGCATCAATTGCTTGTGGGACACAATGCTACTTAGCATGCTGCAAAATCACTTTAATGAGGAGTAGCATGAGCTGATTGCTAAATTTTAACTGTAGTGGTCAGTTTTTTTAAGAAATTCTTTTGAATGGTGATAGAAATGTGCAAAGACAATATTAATGTAGCTACTTAAAGACTTTTTATAAATATGGTATACTGAGTTTAACCATTCATCTCTGAAACTCAGTACATGGTAGTGTGAATGAAGATCGTAAATTAAGAAGTTTGTGTTTAATTTAGGAAAAGTTATTTTGTGGGCAACCAGGACTGTAGGACTTTAGCTATAAGAATAGATTTGTAAAGGAGAGGAGGGAATATAATATGCATGTCTGAGTTTCTTGATTTGTAAAAATCAGGATAATAATACTTAATAGAAGTGTGATGTTTAAGGTCATTTCTTGCATTATATATATTCTAAAATTATTTATAATACTTTTTGGATAACTTGTGGCTTTCTGAATTAAATAATCTTAATGGTTTTTTTTTTCAGGTCATAAGAAGATACTAAATGGTTGGTCCCTCTTAAAAGTCACTAAAATCTAGGTCTATGAATGAGTTTTTCACTCTTAGATTGCACTCAATTAGCTAATGCTTTTGCCTACTCTGTTTGCCCTGATAAAACAATACTACAGTGGGAAACCCTTTAATTGTAGTGGTTTTTAACAATTTCTTGGTCATATATCCTTTTAAGAATCTGATAAAAAGCTATGGATTGTTTATCCAGAAAAATATGCATATGTAATATAGGTGCAAACTTTTGCATACAATTTCAAATGGTTCATGGATCTCCCCAGAGCCTACCCATGTCACCCAGGTTAAGGACTCCAGTCCTTAACCGTCTTTCATCTAAGGCTGTGTTCATTTAAATGGCGGCCAAGAATCTTTTGGAAGTGGTGTGTAAGAATAACCATAAATGTTAATTATATAATTTCAGAAGATCCTGGCCCTGTGTAGTATTGTACAAGTTTTATCCGCATATCTATACTTGATTTAATATGGTTTTCATATGGGATTTACTATAGAATATTTTCCTTTTCTCCTTGATTTACTACAAATTGATTCAGATAGAAACACTTTCAGTATGTTTTTGGAATATATTTGTGGATATATATCTTTCTAGAACACAACTCCTGTTTTCTTCATTCTATTCATTTTCCTACTGATGTAACTAAAAAGGACTTATAATTACACAGGCTGGAAGCGCAATTCCATTACCCCAAGGACAACTACTTTTCCTTGCCCTGGCTGTGAGCATGATGTGGATCTTGGAGAACGAGGAATCAACGGTCTGTTTAGAAATTTCACCTTAGAAACTATTGTGGAAAGATATCGACAGGCTGCTAGGGCTGCCACAGCCATTATGTGTGACCTTTGTAAACCACCACCGCAAGAATCCACAAAAAGTTGCATGGACTGTAGTGCAAGCTACTGTAATGAATGCTTCAAAATTTATCATCCTTGGGGTACTGTAAAAGCTCAGCATGAGTATGTGGGCCCAACTACTAATTTTAGACCCAAGGTAAGTGAAGTTTTTATTAAGTTATAATGTTAAAAAAGAAATTGAGTATATATAACTTGACAGTAAAAAAGGAAATAATTTTCAGGTACAGGAAGTTAAAGCCTAGTAGTTGCTAGTTATTTAGTATTAGGTTAAATGTCTCCACAGCTTGAAGGCAAAATTACGGTATTATCACTCTATTAAAGTACAGTGCAATACTGTAAATGAGTGTTCATACAGCAATGGAGGGAAGGTTGTTATTTCAGGTATTCTCACGAAGATTGACATGGCTAAAGTTAAAAGGCTTTTGTGCTTTAATATGATAAAGCCGTAATTATCCAAAAGATTTGATTGGGGAACATATTTTTCTGACATTCTTAGTTAATAAAAATTGTACTACTAATAAAAGCAATTCCAATCTAATATTCTAAACTAACACATTAAATGGAATTTGCATTTTTAAAAAAATATTTATTTATTTACTTTTTTAAAAAATCCATTTTAACCCCCCTTCCACCCCATTTTTGCTGTTTTGTGTCCATTCGTTGGATAATTCTCTGTGTCTGTTTCCTGCCTTCTCCTCTCACCCTTCTCCTGTCTTCACTGGGATTCGATTCTGGGAACCTCCGATGTGGGAGAGAGGTGTTCTGCCACCTGTACCACCTCAGTTCCTGGTTTTTTGGCATGTCTCTTCTTGGCCCTCCCCTGCATCTCTCTCCTGTTATGTCGTCATCTAGCTGCATGGTTCGGTGGGGCCTGGCGGCAAGCCCACTTGTGGGACCAGAGGGCTCACCCGCTCATGAGGCCTGATGGCATGCCCGGATACCTTCTATATTTTTCTTTTTATTTTACCGTGAGGTTCGGGCATAGAACCCAAGTCCCTCCATATGGGAAATGGATGCCCAACCATTTAAGCCACAGCTGCCCCCTGCATTTTTTAAATTGTCTGGATAATTTCTTAAATAATGCCCCCAAAGAACTCTATATTGTTGTTTGCCCCATGTCACTGAAAAGCAGAATTTTTTTTTTTTTCCCGAGGTTCCAGGGGCCAGGGATTGAACCCAGGACCTCATATGTGGGCTCCCTTGAGTTGGTTTGTTTTTCTTTTCTTTTTTTTTTAAGGAGGCACCAGGAACTGAACTTGGGCCCTCCCATGTGGGAAGCAGGAGCTCAACCACTTGAGCCACATCTGCTCCCCAGAATGACTTTTGAATGTTCTCACTTATACTTCTTTCTGATTTATATAAATATACAAAATTGTAATCAATATTTTAAAATTCATATTCCTCATAACTTAGTAAAATATGTGTGTATAAAACCTTTAATTTGTAGTAAAAAAAACAGAAAAAAAATCCCAAAAGCTATCTTGAAACAGGAGCTTTGCTTAATCATTTTAAATAGTCAGACAGCAGATTAAAACAAAATCAGTCTCTGCTTACACGTTTTGAATGGCTTTTTCCCCTCCAACTATGTCAGGGTGGAAATAGATAAATCAGGTTTTTTTTTCAGTCCTCTATTATGTTCCTCATCTCATCTCATCTCATTTTATTTATTTATTTATTTATTTTTAATTTAATTTAAATTTTTTTACCGGGAGGTCCTGGGGGTCGAACCCAGGTCCCTCCATATGGCAGACGGACGCCCAACCATTTGAGCCACATCCGTCCTCCCATCTCATTTTAAATGCTTAACGTCATCGATTTGTTTTTTAAATTTACTTCTACCTGGTGTTTTAAAGTTTCTTTTAAAAGGTTAGTTAAATGGATTAGTACTATACCATTGTGAAATAACCATTTGATGAATTATATTAAATGAATTTGGGTTTTTGAATTTAAAAATTTTATGAAATTTTAAAACGTTTTTATTTTAGTAACATTTATATACCCTAAAATTTCCTCCCTTTAACTCCATTCATATATATAATTCAGTGGTGTTAATTACATTTACAACATTGTACTACCATCACCATCATCCATTACCAAAACTTTTCTATCAACCCCCAAAAGAAATTCTTTACCAATTAAGCTTTTACTCTCCATTCACTAGCCCCTAATAACCTGTATTCTAGTTTCTGACTCTGAATTTGCTTGTTCTGATTATTTCATATCAGTGAGTTCATATAATATATTGTCCCTTTTGTGTCTGGCATATTTCATTCAACTTGATATCTTCAGGGTTCATCTTTGTTGTTGCATGTATCAGAACTTTATTCCTTTTTTATGGCTACATAATATTCCATTTATGCACATACCACATTTTGTTTATCCATTCATTGGTTGATGGACACTTGGGTTGTTTCCATCCTCTGGCAATTGTGAGTGGTGCTCCTGTTAACACGGGTGTACAAATATGTGTTCGAGTCCTTGCTTTCAGTTCTTTTGGATTTATACCTAGTAGGGGGATTGTGGGGACATATGATAATTCTATACTTTCTGAGGAATACTTTATTTAGTTTGCTAAATAGTTAGAGCAATACACCAGAAGTGGATTGGCTTTCCGAGTGGGAATTTATTACGTTCAAAGCTTACAGTTCTGAAGCCATGAAAGTGTCCAAATCAAGGTATCATCAGGAGACCTTTTCTCTCTGAGCTGCAGCTGTGGGCAATCAGGCACATGGCAGTGCCTGCTCCGGTATCCTCTGGACTCTTTGCCTTCAGCTTCTGGTTGTTCTGACTGGCTTTTTTCTCTCCTGGGTTTGTTGATTTCAACTCCTGGAGGCTTCTTTCTGTCTTTGTGGCTCTTTTCTGTGTCTGCAGCTTTTTATTCCTGTTTATAAAGGACTCCAGTACAAGGATTAAGATCTATTTGGGTCATGCCCTATTGAAGTGATCTAATCAAAAGCAAGGTTCCTTAACTGAATCTAATCACAAGTTTCCATCTACACACAGAAATGGATTAGCTTTAAACAGGATTTTCTGGGGCCCACAAAAGACTCAAACTGCCACACCACCAAACTGTCTTCCACAAATGATTGCACCATTTTACATTGCCATTCAGTGAATGAATGTTCCTTTTTGTCTGCATCCTCTCTAACACTTGTAATTTTCTGTTTTTCTGATAGTAGCCATTCTAGTGGGTGTGGCTCATTGTGGTTTTGATTTGCATTTCTCTAATGGCTAATGATGATGTGCTTCCTTTCATGTGCTTATTGGCCATTTGTGTATATATTTTTTGAGAAATGAATATTCAAGTCTTTTCCCAAATTTTTAAAGTGGTTGTTTGCCTTTTGTTGTTGAGTTGCAGGATTTCTTTATAAATTCTGGATATTAAAACCCTTATCAGATATATTTCCAAATATTTTCTCTCATTGTGTAGGTTGTCCTTTTACTTTCATGCTGATGTCCTTTAATATACAAAAGTTTTTCCTTTTCTTGTTCGTGCATTTGGAGTAAAGTCTAAGGAACTGTTGTGTAACACGAAGTCCTGAAGATGACCCTTTATATTTTCTTTTAGGAGTTTTATAGTCCTAAATTATTATACTTAGGGCTTTGATCCATTTTGATTTAATATTTTTATATAGTGCGAGATAGGGATCCCTGTCATTCTTTTGCATATGGACATCCAGTTTTCCTAGTACCATTTGTATATTAGTTCTAGTAACTTTGTTGTAGATTTTTTTGGGACTTTCTATCCATAGATGCATGTTATCTGCAAATAGTGTTTTACTTCCTCCTTTCCAAATTTGGTGCCTTTTATCTCTTTTTTCTCACCTAATTGCTGTGGTTGGAACTTCCAATATAATGATGAATAATGGGTGACAGTAGCTTTCCTTGTGTTATTCCCGATCTTAGAGGGAAAGCTTTTAGTCTTTCAACATTGAGTATGATGTTAGCTGTGGGGTTTTCATATATGCTATCATGTTGAAGACATTTCCTTCTCTTCCTCGTTTTCTGTTTTTCTCATGTGGTTTATTACCCTACATTTTTTTGATGTGATGTGTTACATTGATTTTTTAATGTTAAACCACGCTTGCATAGCTGGAATAAATCCCATGTGATATTGGTGCATAATCCTCTTAATGTGCTGTTAATTTGGTTTGCTATTTTGTTGAGGATTTTTGCATGTTTCTGCATAAGGGATATTGTTCTGTAATTTTCTTGTGATACCTTCCTCTTACTTTGGTTATGAGGGTTATGTTGACCTCATAGAATGAGTTAGGGAGTGTTCCCTCTTCAATTTTTTGGAAGAGTTTGAGCAAAATCATTGTTAATTCTTCTTGGAATGTTTGGTAAAATTCTCCTGTAAAGCCATCTATTTGGTCCTGGGCTTTTCTTTGTTGGGAGGTTTTTGATTACTGATTCAATATCTTTACTTGTAATTGGTCTGTTGAGATCTATTTATTCTAGAATCAGTATAGGTTGTATTTGTGTTTCTAGGAATTTGTTCATTTCATCTAGGTTTTCTAATTTGTTGCCCTTTGTTCATAGTATCCTCTTATGATCCTTTTTATTTCTGTCAGGTCAGTAGTAATGTCTCCCTTTCATTTCTGATTTTAATTATTTGTGTCCTCTTTTTTTCTTTGACAGCCTAGCTAAAGGTTTGTTGATTTTATTGATTTTTTTAAAAAGTTTTATTTTGTTAATTCTTTTTGTTTTTTTATTCCCTATTTCATTTCTCTCTGTTCTAATCTTTGTTATTTCTTCCCTTCTGCTTGCTTTGGGTTTAGTTTGCTGTTCTTTCTCTACTTCCTCCAGGTGTGCAGTTAGGTCTCTGATTTGAGATCTTCTTTTTTCAGGGCTATACGTTTCCTGCTGAGTACTCCTTTCTTTGTCCCATAAGTTTTGATGTGCTATGTTCTCATTTTCATTTGTCTCAGAATATTTCCTGATTTCCCATGATTTCTTCTTTTACCTATTGATTAAGAGTGTTTTGCTTAACTTCCATATATTTGTGTATTATCCTGTTTCCTGTCTGCTATTGATTTCTAGCTTAAGTCTGTTGTGGTCAGAGAAGGTAGATGGTTTAGACAATTTCAATCTTTAAAAAAATTTTTTTTTTACTTGTCAGTTAACATGCAGTCTGTCCTGCAGAGTGATCCATAATCACTTGAGAAGAATGTGTATCTTGCTGGTGTGGGGTGCAAAGTTCTGTATAGTCTGTTAGGTCTAATTCATTTCTCATGCTATTCAAAGCCTGGGGGCTTCGCTTTCGTCCTGATGACGTCACCCTCTCTTGGTCCTTTCATGAAATTTTGAGTATGAATTGTAAAGTCTCATTCCTTTTTTTTTTTTTTTTTTTTAACAAATAAAAGATCGATAAGAGAGAGCCAAAGAAATATGAAAAGGTTATTTTGAGAAAAATTTTTTTTTCCTTCAAGCATTTAGTCTTATTCAATATAATAAAATTCTAAAAGCATGTCCCTTATCCTATAGTATTTGCTTTTGGCTTTGTGTTCTTTTGATCATTCCTGAAAGAAAGCCATACTTCATATGTAATAGCTTTGAGAATATAGGAACTCAGACCTTTTGAAAAATTTGAAACCTCTTCCAGTTTTTTTTGTCTTCTGGACCTATGCATTGTGCTGGTATTTTTTTCATATTGGATCTTTTGTTTTTAAATGTCTATAAATCATTAGGCCGGTTATAGCTGCTAAAATCTTATCTCTTGGAATCATGAGCAACAACTTTTTGAGTTCATTAATATTCTAGTCTAAAGGAGTCCTCCCTTCCAGTTATTTTACTTAAAATTTCAAATGTACCTATGATATTAGTTTACAGAATAAATAAAAAGGTAAAAACTTAAACAAGAAAAGGGACAGTTCTAAATTTGGTCAGTGTCTGTGCAATTAATTTGTAAAAGCAAACACAGCTGGGAGTCTATAAAGTGTTCCATGACTCTCTGTGAGATCATGACTTTTCATAAATTGTTATGATATCTTATGAAGATATTTATCGTGGTCATTAAGAATTGCCTAGTCTGGGTGGTTGGAAGGGCCTTTTTAGCTTGGTTGAACATTCCAGTTGAGCCCAATAGGAGTGAAATTTTCACCTTTATCAATTTTAAGAGAAATTACAGTTACATATTTAACTGACCATTTGAATCCTCAAACTGACAAATAGTAATTGTAGCATAGAGAATATTCATCTGATGTGTCAAAAGCAAATCTTTGTATTTTGATGTTTGGTCACATTACTTGAAAACATTTGAGTCCATGTAAGCTATGAAGACCCTTAATCACGCTTTTATTCTTTATTCAATAGATTTTAATGTGCCCAGAACATGAAACAGAGAGAATAAATATGTACTGTGAATTATGTAGGAGGCCTGTTTGTCATCTCTGTAAGCTGGGTGGTAATCATTCCAATCATCGTGTAACCACCATGAGCAGTGCCTACAAAACCTTAAAGGTAGGGCATGTATATTTTTGGAATTAAATTTTGATCTTTTATGATGTCACTACTTCTATCTTTTTCTTTATAAAATCATGGCTACTGAAATGAATTAGCAATGTAAACCGTTACTTAATGACATTAATATTAGGTGGTTATTATTTCTAACCAGCCAGTTCTTGGTTGTACTGAGATCAAAGCCCAGCACCTGGTAAAGCCTGCATTGTGCTACCTTACACTTACTGGGCAGTGGGGTTGGGGGAAAGGGATGGGTGACACTTCATCATGGTCCCCAAACGAGCCCAGTGCCTCTGATAACTGAGTGTGTGCTGGGGAATGACACACGTTGAAGGATGGTAGTTATTTTAAGATGCTTGATTTTTGTTTCTTGTCCAAATTTCTGGTATAAGCTTTATTGTGTAGGACCCTTACCAGCTAAATCTGAATTACTTCCTGTTTTGTTAACCTTATATATGACCCTTTTAAAACTTTCAAATTTGATACTTTACAACAAAGTAGACAGAGTGGTATAATGCTAGATTTTTTGTTTGTTTCATTTTTCCCCCTTAAATGACATTTTAAAAAGAGATTAATTCATCCATAAAAATCCCACCTTGTAGGAAACTGTTTAATTTTTGTTTCCATTCTATTTTTGTCAACATGTATTTTTGCCTATATCTAATTGCATATATCATATACATGCTAATTTTATATTTTGCATTTTATATTTCAGGAAAATTTTTGTATGTGGTTTGTTTTTGTAATTTTGTTTCTCTACTATTATACTTATTTCCTCAGTACTTAGCCATTACAATTGTTTTTAAATATATATTTCAATTCAAAAGTAAATCTTAATTTTATTTTTGTATGATTTTAAGATTTTCACAAGACTACTAATAAATGGAACGTACATAATTGAAGGGAGGGAGCATTGCTAGATGAAGTCAAATTTACTTTCAAGAATTCATGGTGGTTCATAACCTTTTTAGGTCTAAAATCTCCATTTTGTTACCACCTCAGAGATACTAACTCAAAATTGTTTTAAATGCTTGTTTATGAATTTCAAAAAAGAAATAAAATTATCAAGATGGTTCTGCTTGTTGTATATCCTCTGGCAGTGAGTTTTATCTGAGTAGGAAAAAATGACATGGAAGCCAAATCATCATCTTTTCCCCCATGGACTTGGAGTTTTCGTTATCAGATGGTTTTTAGCTACAAATTTAATTTCTTTAATAGATGTACAATTAACAGATAACAAATTTAATTTCTTTAATAGATGTACAATTAACAGATACATCTTCTCAAGTCAGCTGTGGTAATTTGTGTCTTTCAGAGAATTCGTCCATTTCATATAAGCTATTGAATTTAGTGACCTACAGTTAGTTTTTTTTGTTGTTGTTACAGGTGTTTTCTTAGTTTATAATATTATAATATTCCTTTATCTTCCTTTTAATAGCTATAGAAATGTGAAATGTCACCTCTCTTCCTGTTATTGATAATTTAATCTCTTCTCTTTTTATTTTTCTTAAACCAGAGCTTCTCAAAGAACCAGATTTTTATTTCATTGACTTTTCTATTTTTGGTTTAATTGATTTCTGCTCTGATCTTCATATTACTTCCTTTGTTTTGTTCACTTCTCTCATTTCTGACATTGACAATTTGTCTTCCTTTTTATTTTCCTAACCAGTCTGGCTGGAGGTTATCCGTGTTATTGCTCTACTCAAAGAGAACCAGCTTTTGATTTCATTGGTTTTTCTATTTTCTGTTTAATTGATTTCTGTGCTAATCTTTATTTCCTTTCTTTTGTTTACTTACAGTGAAATTTACTCTGCTTTTTCTAGTTTGTTTAAGGTGAAAGCTGAGGTCATTGATTTGAGACCTTTCCTTCTAAATAAGTGTTTAATGCTTTAGTGGTATCCCATAGATTTTGACGTTGTGTTTTTGTTTTATTTAGTTAAAAATATTTTATAATTTCCCTTTTAATTTCTTCTTTGCCACATGAGTTAGTGTACTATGTACATTATTTGATTACCAACTATTTGGAGATTTTATAGATATTTTTCTTTTGATTTCTAATTTATTTCCAGAACATATTTTGAATAACTTGAATCATTTTAAATCAAGACTTGTATCATGACCCAGAATATGATGTTAGTGAATGTTCCAGTGCACTTGAAAAGAATGTGTATTATGCTGTTGATTTGTCAAATGCTCTATAAATTTCAATTAAGTTGTTGGTATTGTGTATGTCTATGTCTTTACTGATTCTCCTACTTTATCTATCAATTATTGAGAGATGGGTGTTAAAAACTCTGACTTTAATTGTATTTTTAAATTTCTCCTTGCAGCTTTATCAGTTTTTGCTTCATGTTTTCTGTTATTACCCTTAACATTCTACAGTTTCTTTCTTGATTCCACCCCACCTTTTGTCCTCAGATGTCTTGTTCCTTTACCAAAAAGGCCTTTCCTGTGTTCTTTCAATGAGCTGTCAAGGAAACTCATTGTCTGATTGCTGCCCGTTCCTCTTAAATAAAGATGGGTGTCAGGGACCTGTCACTCCAGTTTTTAATATGTTTTCTTACCTTATTACATGGTCTTTGTGAAAAAGAGAAAGTTAACATATATAGGAGACTCATTTAAAAGCTGGGTCTCTGCCACTCTTTTCTCATTCACTCTTTTCCTTTTAGTAAGAACTTGAAATACTCAGATCCTCCTGTCAGTGCTAAGCTTGAGAGGTGTTTAATGCATATTCTTATTATTTAGTCTCTGAATACATTTGCTATTACAACTTTTTACTCATGGTTTGGGGTCAAGGTTTTTGTTTTTTGTTTTTTTTTTAAATATACTCCAGGTACATTGCAGGTTGTATTTTCTAGGTTAGACTGGAGATCTCACTAAAACTTATGGTATTACTTTTATACTAATATAACACTAATATCTATACTAATTTCTAAATGCCTGCCAGATAAAGATTTTATTCAGTAAATTCAGGAATTTGCCTATTTTTATTTTTATTTTTTTAATTTTTTTAAAGATTTATTTTATTTTAATACATATCTCCCCTCCCCCCCGTTGCGGCAACGCGCCAAGGCTGGTAACCGCGCAGGCGCGGCTTTTCCCCACTTGTGGGTGGCTTCTGCTTCCATTCATGGCCGGCTTTGCTTCAGTTCGCGGGTGGCTGACTGCGCTCCATTCGTGGGCGACCTGCCCTGCCCGTGGCGGCTTTGCCCTGTCTGTGGCAGCTTTTTGCCCTGCCCACGGTGGCTCTGGCCCACCCATGGTGGCCTGCCATTCTCAAGG